>JANHZT010002312.1:18573-33709 GCA_032468215.1 Stegonotus admiraltiensis
GATTTGCTCTCAGCTGATTTTGCACAAGGCTCTGCTGCAAAGAGGTAAATTGCTGGAGCAGATTTTTTTCCCCCTTGTACTAATCAAGCTATTCTGAAAACGAAAATGAAAGTAAAGCAGGCTGTTTGCTGTTTGCTGCAATGAGGCAAAATTGCTCAGCGGCAGCAGGAGATTCTTTTCCTCCGAAAAAAGGTAGGTGCGTCTTATACTCTGGTGCGTCTTATACTCCAAAAAATATGGTAGGTCATTGTTCATCCTCTGTCTTAAGTTCCTGCTACTGCAGATCTTGGATATCGTTAGTAGAATGCCTTCCTAAGAA
The DNA here is from genome assembly GCA_032468215.1 of Stegonotus admiraltiensis. Taxonomy (NCBI): domain Eukaryota; kingdom Metazoa; phylum Chordata; class Lepidosauria; order Squamata; family Colubridae; genus Stegonotus; species Stegonotus admiraltiensis. Next base: position 18,893 of record JANHZT010002312.1, read on the forward strand.
AAACTTGCCTAATATTCAAGTCTTCGGAGCACTAATGATTCTATTTTTTTTTCTCCCAATCCTCTAATATCCTTCCTTGCATATGCTTAAATGTCTTTTTTCCCTGCAGCTGCTGCTAGTTTTAAATTTGGTTTATGTGTTGCCGATGGTGTCCAGTTCCAATTGTTAATATTTTTTTCCTACAGTTTCACTGTCATTGTTTTATAATTTTGTTATAGATGTTTCATCCACCTGCAAACCATTCACCCAGATAAGCTTGGTTATTATATATGGAAAGTACAATAATTAAGAAAAGGTAGAAAATGGCTTTTAAAAAGAAGAAAGGAACATCTATCATGCACATCCTGCACACTTCAAAATATTCTGGGCAATATGCTATAGTTCACATATGCTGGCTTAATGTAAGGTTTCCTTATTGCCCCACTTGAAATGTGAATATGGCTTATGATATACCAAAACGTCCCTGTGATTACACATTTTGGAACTTTGGTAATGCTAAAATTGGGCATTTGTTATTTATTTATTTATTTATTTATTTATTTATTTATTTATTTATTTATTTATTATTAAAAATAAATCTGATTAGTTTTCAGCAACCCACAGAAGTTATTTGGCCCTTTGCTTGAAAGCTATTATGTTTGAGCGACAGATGGCTATGTCAGTGTTCCAGAAAACCCCCCAACTCCAAGTAAAACTCCGAAGCAAGCATTTTTCAAAGTTCTATTTACTAGAATAGGTAAACTGGCACATCTGGGAAACCCGAATCTGAGAGGTCTGGGTTTTCCCTCAGTAAATCAAAACCCCCAAAACCATTTCCTCATTCCTCAGACGATCACAGCTCCATGTGGAAGCCATATTAGGTCGGAAGCTTCCATGCTGCCAGGATAATCACAAGGAACAGTCCCTCACAGTGGTGGGAAATTGTGCTAGAGCTCCTTTGTATGTAGTTCTGTTAAACTCAGTAAAACCATAGTAAAAGTTCATCCATGTGGTTCTTTCTACACCGCTACAGGCATTTATCTGAACCCATTATGCTACAAAGCAAAAAGCTGTAACATTTATATTGCCTGACAACATATCATTATTTCCTTGCAGCTGATACAAACTGTTAGTGCTGTGGATAAAGATGAACCACCACGTGGACACAAATTTTTTTTTGAACTGGTGCCAGAATACACAGTCCATCCAAACTTCTCTATTGTGGATAACAAAGGTGAGCTTTCATTATTGGCTCTCTATGTTACACTTGGAGTCCTTTGCTGACAAAGTTTTAAATATAATTTTCTGTGTCTTTGGTTCTTCTGGTGCAGATAACACGGCAGGTGTTGTAACCAGACGGAATGGATATAGCCGCAGTAAAATGAACACATATCTCCTGCCAGTAATAATATTTGACAATGACTACCCCATCCAGAGTAGTACGGGCACACTGAGCATCAGAGTGTGTGCCTGTGACAGCAGGGGAAATATGCAGTCTTGTAACGCTGAGGCTTTGCTCCTTCCAGCAGGCCTTAGCACAGGCGCACTCATTGCCATTCTGCTCTGCATCATTATTCTGCTGAGTAAGTGGACTGTTTCCTTTTTCCTTCTTTGTACCTGGATATTGTTTCAAAGAGCCTAATGCTGGGAATGATTGAAGGCAAAAGAAGAAGGGGACGGCAGAGAATGAGGTGGCTGGATGGAGTCACTGAAGCGGTCAGTGTAAGCTTAAATGGTCTCCGGGGGTTGGTAGAGAACAGGTGTTGTGACCTATACTTACTTAGTCATTATAAGACACAATTAGTCTCAAACAAACCTATTTAATTATAACAGCTGAGAACTACTTCATTCCCAGCTTAGTTCAAATTAATTCCAAAACAAGTCCTTCAGAAAAAGTCCTTTGGGCTTATCAGAAACCTTTATCTTCTTTGGCACCCTGCCAAAGGCCTTTCTTGGCAAAGCCCCACAATGTTCAGAAACAAGAGACACTGACTGGAAACAGATTTAGCAAGGCTGCTTTCCTACAAAGAGCCCAAGAGCCTTTACTGCTCTTTTAAGCCTTATGGGAGGGGCCAATTATCTCCTGGCCTTACCCCCAAGTCATCCTTTTTGCTTTAGCTGATCTTGCCTTCTGGCAGTTCTGCACATGTGTGCACTAGGAACAGGCACCTCCTGTTCCTATGCCTCTCTGCTGTCTGACTCTGGAGGCTCCGGAGTCCACGCATCATTCCCAGATGGCCCTGGCCCCATCTCTGACTCCAATGCAGACCCCTCATCAGGGCCTTCCACAGACTCCAGGACTGGCCCATGGTCCTCCCAAGCCTCCTCACTGTCCAACTCCACTGCTAGCTCCACAGGCTGCTGGCGGACCACAACAACAGGAAGGCCTGGAGGAAAGTTGCCCATGGGGGTTGCGATGGGTCGGACACGACTTCGCAACTAACAATTGTTTCAGGGAGACTATATTTTCAGAAGAATCTCCTTAATCCAGGCTTTCACAAATGGTAAATTCTCCAGCATTTAGATGCTGAAGAACTCTCAGTCTTGTAAAGCCAAGGATGCAGCACAATCTAATGATTGACTGAAATACTTGTGGACTACCATACATCACCAATGGGCTGCACTTAGCTTGTTGGCTTAGTTATTTAAAGGTTGGTTTTAAAATGGAATACTTCTAAAGATAGTTCTGATACTAATGATAGCTGTGTCTTATTTTGGGGAAAACATGGTACTGTACAATTCTTAAAGTTCAAGATCCCATCTGGTTAGCTGGTATCAAAATTCACTATATTTGTCACATTGAATTATTGCACCTCAGTTGATTGTGAGTAGAAAATGGGATGCACCTGAGTTTTACTCTCTAATCATCTTGCCCTCCATGAATTCAACCAACACATTTCACTATGGAATCTGAGAGTTTGGTTTATTAAAATATCAGATGACACCAAAATTGATTCTCACACTCAGAAGTTTTAAATATAATTTTTCATGTCTTTGGTTCTTCTGGTTTGTTGAAATTTAAAGTTCATTTTCTGGAAATATAAAAATTTAATGGGAAAAGTTAAAAGGTGTACTGAAAAAAAAAAATACTAGAGGGAGAATAGAATCAAAACAGTTTGAATTGTGTTGTGATGATGTTGATAGTGCTGTGTATTGGATGGAAAGACATGAGACACTTGGTTTAATGACATTGGAGATGATTTCAGCTTTGGCAGTTCAAACCCAGACACTTTGTGGCAGGGAAGGCTCCTGTCACTTGTGTCAGCTTCTGTCCACCTAACAGTTTGAAAGTATGTTCTATGCAAGTAGGTAGATAGGTAACACTTCAATAGGAAGATGAGCTGGTGCTCTGTGCAGGCAATCAGATTCCTGATGGTTCTGAATTTTCCTGGTTGCAGTAGCTCTGGAAAGGGAGGGAGCCTTGGTGGATGCTACAGGAAGAGCATCTTTCTCTCTGGTCTGAACTTATCCTCCTGTGGTGCACCTTGGGAAGCATGCAAACATGTCCTATAACAGGTCTGATACCTTGGCAAGGCAGATTACTATTATGCCATAGCATTGTGGTATCCTGGCTACTATAATGATATATGCTAATAATAATGATGATGATGGAAAGGCCTAGCAACAACCAGTCACTTAAAATATATTTTTAGATAACTGGTGAAGGATTTCAAAATATGCTGTCGGATTACTTTTGTGGAAATCATGCAAAAGTTCATAAAGCACCCAAATAGTAATTCAATAGCATGTTTGTTTGTTTGTTTGTTTAAACCAAGCTGTTAAGACCTGTTCTTTAAATAAAGTGTCAGTCTTTAAGTATGACAGTTGATGTTATTTCTCCTTATAACAACAATGAAAAATACTAGATGAAGCTGACTGTGGAAACTGAAGAGCTGCTGTGAACCCTCTCTGTAGATAAGGCAGAAAAAGAATCCTGCTATTATTCCAACAAGCATTGTGAGGGGTTTTTTCCCCTCTCAGTGCTGCATTCAAACATTCTGAACAGAATAGACCAGACCAGATAAGCCACCTGCATTTATTAGCCAATTTATTTCTGCAACATTTTAAATGATTCTCAGTACAATGAAAGCTTCCTTTGGGCATTTGGTATCCATGGATACAAAATATACAAAAGGGCTTTCAAGAATGTGGCACCTAGTGCTATTGTCTAAATACACAAATGTGCAACCATAATCATGGATGACCTGCCCACTAATGTTTCCAAGATGGTCCTTTTGCCCTAATGGAAAAGGTTATGAGGGAAATTGCTAGGAAAACTGGGGAAAAGAAGGAAATTAAGAAGATCCAGACAAGGAATGTGAATGAATGGGAAAAGGGGAAAAAACTACTTTAGGGGTTTTGATTCATAAAAGAATTGATAAAAAGCAAAGCTAGTTGATATATTGATATTTGGGGAAAATAGAAAACAGGTTACAAGAGAGCTTACCCTCAAATAAAACAAATATTTTTATACACAGAAAGCAGACAAAACCTATTTTATAGAATGGAAAGTATAGATAGCGTATAACAGTTGACAACATGTTGAATGGAAAAAAAGAATACATTGAGTCCATTTTGATAATGGATTGTTTTCATAATTTTATTTTAAAGCTAAGATTTCAAAAGAGTTGGCCCTTATTATCCAGATAACAGAAAATGAGACCTTGAAAAAGAATTCCTTTCCACCATTTTGCACATTTATATAATATATAAAAAGCACTCCAAAAGAGTCCTTCAAACAGAATCACATAACAAAAATGCAGGTAAACAACATATTTTACTAATCATAGCTACAATAATTCTGGTCTGTATTTACCAATTAACTGTGTATACATAAAACTTCAAATAACAGAACCATATATAATATATGAGAAAATTGGAGAAACAATCATGTTATTCTATGCATTTCTTTTAAAAAGAGGGGAATATGGATTGGAGAAGTGTAGTTCACCTGATTAAGGTGAGAATGTGCCATTTACTTTAGAAAAGGGGAAAGTCAATTGAGCTATTTATAGGTGTAGTGGAGAAAATATATAGCCTTTTTAAAAGTTATCTATGCCTTAAAATGCCTGCTTTTCTTTTAATTAATTCAGTTTGCTGGCTTGGCCTTATCCCATTTTCTGAATTGCCCTACTCATTCCATGGCAGTACTTATGGTAGTACTTCTGACATTTCCCCAGAATTTCAAATATGCCTTCAGAGCCACGTGTTTGCCTGTCTTTAGGTTCTGTGATATGTATGAATCTTGCTCACTGTTCATGCCTGATCAGTGTCAGACTGAAACAAAACTTATGCACATATTAAGATGCATAACTCCTCCCGTGAAAATGGGAATCTGGCTTAAAGATTAAAGTTCTTGCTCCTATGGATAAATCATAACATACATAAGAACCCCATTTGCACTGGGCTCAAATATATAGTGCATTCAAAAAGTATTCCGACTCCCTTCACTTTTGTCAATTTTGATATGCAGCAGCCTGATTCTACAGTTGTTGAAATTCATTTTTTCTCTCATTAATCTACAGTCAGTACCCCTTAATGACAAAGTGGAAACAGAATTTTATAAATCAGGCTGCAGCATAAAAAATTGACAAAAGTGAAGGGGGGAGTCTGAATATTTTCTGAATGCACTGTAAATATATCCTGAAATATATCATTTTAACAAGCCCATTCATATGTTGGCTATTATATCGCCAAACAATATTTAAATAATAATTCCTGAGGTTCATTCTATATTGATAAAGAAGCTCTTTTCAATGAGCTTTTCTTTTTAACTCCCTTCATTTAAGAGTGTAATATTTATTTTAATCTTACCTGTTGCAGTTAATGAATGTTAAAGGTTCTTAGCTTTGCCAGCATTGTTCCTAATCCATGAATTTCCTATTCAGTGCTCATCACCCATCTGTATTGTTACTATTGTCTTCCAGTTTTGGTTGTGTTGTTTGCTGCAATGAAGCGCCAGAGGAAAAAAGAGCCCTTGATCATTTCAAAAGATGATGTCCGAGACAACGTTGTCACCTATAATGATGAAGGAGGTGGGGAGGAAGATACCCAAGCTTTTGATATTGGCACGCTGAGGAACCCTGAAGCCAGAGAGGAAAGCAAAATGAGAAGAGATGTGATGCCAGAAACTATTTTCCAGATAAGGAGGACAGCATCTTTGTGGGAAAACATTGATATTCAAGATTTTATCCATCGAAGACTAAAGGAAAATGACTTGGATCCAACTGCACCCCCTTATGACTCGTTAGCAACATATGCCTATGAAGGGAATGATTCTATAGCAAATTCACTTAGTTCTTTGGAGTCACTTACTGCCGATGGTGGAAATCAAGACTATGATTATTTGAGTGACTGGGGGCCACGATTTAAAAAATTAGCAGACATGTATGGTGGAGATGAGAGTGACCAGGACTAACTGCGTCCTTCAAGATTACTGATGCAGCTCCAGCATTCCTGTGCATGAGCAGGGATCTCCTCTCCTCTCCTCTCTCTCCCAGCTCTTCCCCTTTTTTACCTGAGTGAGGAGGCCAGGAAGTGGCCTGATGCAGACAGCCCCATGATATGCACATGGAATATTCCTTATAACTATAGAGACCAGGTAGGGGGAAATGTCCTACATGAAAGGAGCACCTCATTGATGTTGGAGATTCTTGGATCACGGCCTGAAAATAGTATTTTGTGAGTGGCTCCTTGCTTATGAGATCAACGCCTCTGTAATTAGATTAAAGTGGCCTATATTCTCTTACTTGGAAAAACAAACAAACAAAACATAAGTGTATGTTTTAGTAAAAGTTTGCTTAATAAGTCAGTGTGAATGAAAATGACTGTTTTTTAAGAAAGAAGTAATATCTCCTCCTTCTTGTCTAAGAGGTTAGAAAGAGGATATTCAGTACAGTATTAATTGGGGGGTAGGTGGGTAAAATATCTTTACAAGGCTTTTTGTGCCTTTCAGGAGGACTTTGGGAACACAACTTTTTTTTTTCAAAAAAAATAACACTTTACTTCACTTTCCTTGCTACTGTCCCCTATACTGTCCCCTATCCTATAACATAAACTGATTACTCCTTATTAAAAAAAAAAAGAATGAATATTACTGCCATATTTATTGAGTTAAAAATGTCTGTGTTGATTCATATTTTTCTATCTATCTAAATATATATATATATACAAATATAAATATGTATATTTATATTTTTGTATTTTTATTAAATAAATTAGAATTTATGAATAAATTATGTTTTCATTTAGTCCGGCTTTGTGTGGCCTTTAGTCAAACCTGTGGAATATGTTTCAAGTTGAGTGAAACGGTGTCTCCATGCAGACCTCATCAGTGGTGGAATTCATTTTTTTTTTTACTACTGGTCCTGTGGGCGTGGCTTGGTGAGCGTGGTGTGGTGTGGTTTGGTGGGTGTGGCTTGGTGGGCATGGCAGGGGAAGGATACTGTAAAATCTCCATTCCCTCCCCACTCCTGGGGGAAGGATATTGCAAAATTTCCATTCCCACCCCACTCTGGGGCCAGCCAGTGGTGGCATTTGCCGGTTCTCTGAACTACTCAAAATTTCCACTACCAGTTCTTCAGAACCTGTCAGAACCTGCTGGATTTCACCCCTGGTTTTAACCCAGATTTATGGATTAGGATTTTTTTAAAAATTCTTTAAACACCTCTAGGGCTTACATTATAGTTTTCCTCTAGCATAAATGCTACAATATATGAGTTTACAGCACTGCTGATTTTTTGAAGTTGTACTGCTGAAATTGAATAATATGGCTGGTAGCCACAAGAAAAAGAACCAAAGACTTTTCCTTACAATTTCAGTTTTTAGAATACATACTATGACTCCACAATAGATAGAGATACATCTGTGAGATACAAAAGGGTCCATATGTTTGATATCAGTTTCAATTTAGTGACTTCTATTCTATCTGTTGAGAGATGGAATTTGTATTAGATTTAAATCTGTTTAAAGCTTGGTTAATTTTAATAATTTGCTAAAAATCTTAAGAAGACAGGGATTTAAATAATAAGTTGACTCGACATTTACAACTTCTATAACTCCTAAATGTGTAAACCTGAACATCTAAAATGTTCATTAGTCTAATGACCATGCTAGCTGAGAGTTCTGGGAGCTAAAATTTGTGCATGTGGAAGTTGCTAAGACTAATTTGCCTCTGTTAAGTCAATGATTGAAGAACTCTTATGATTCTGCTGTCTGTTAGCTAAAACAAAGTTCACTATCTCTAAAATTATACATTAAAACACTAAAGACTTCTTTCTTCTTTTGATCCCCTATCTTTCTTCAAAGTTCCACTTTTTAAAAATAACAATAGCTGATGACATATGTGCAAGTAGCTTGATTTATTTTAAGAAAAAAATCTGAAACTATTTTATTAACAGGGTACATGAGAACACAACAATATTAAAATAGGACTGAATGAGATTTCAAAAGTAACAGTCCTTGTAGATTTTTTAAAGCACATTCTTTTACTGTGGAGCAAAGATTTATGATCAATTTGTATTTCCTTTGTAAAGAATAATATATATTTCTTAATACACCCATTACATAAGAAACCTTTGGTGGAAAAAATGCTGTTCCTGATTTGCTCAGAAAAAAATAATCAGTGTCGTTATCAAAGTTATTGTAAGATATGAATGATTTCAGGAAATATTGTCACATATTTCCTTTTGAGGGAAAACCCATTGCTATGGAAAAAAAGGAAGCTGAAAGCAAGCATTTTTTTGTGTTTTTGTTTTTGGTAGGTTTTTTTCAGATGTACTGGGTATTTTGTTAGAACATAGAGTATGTAATTGATGGCCCTTCGCCTAAACACAATTGCTTCTATTTTGGTTCATATAACTCAGTTTTTGTGGATTCCAGTCTGTGGATGGATATGTTCTTCTATTATTCCTTTTCTAGCTATTTTTTCCAATTTATATTTGTTCATCTTTTATCTACTTTTACAGATATACGCAATCTGAGTCTCTGAGAGACAGCTTGCATTGAGACAAAAGTTTGTATTTTTGATCTCCACAGATCTATTTTTCTTATGATATAGTGAAACTAGAAATTAAAAACAGCTAAAAATGCCTTTTTAATGTAATGGAACTATGGGAAAGAACAATAAAGTATGGCTTATCTAGAAGTTTAGGGGTAAGGACTTGGTTTCTAACGGCAGTATTCTTAGAACTTAGAATCATAGGGTTGGACCAGATCTTGGAGGTGTAATCCACCCCCCATGGCTTGAGCAGAACATAGCAACCCACAAATGACAAAAGGTTCAAGAAAAGTAATTCTGTTTCTGTTGTTATTATGTCTGCTGTTAGGAAAGGGCTAAAAAGAGTTCAGGTCATGTGCTTTCTTTGAGCAAACCCACAAACCACAGATAAATCCATCCAAGGTAGTGCAAATGCCAGGAAAGAAGACTAAAGGCCGACTTGTCAGTTAAGTTCATTTGTACCTACTGCAATGAAGGTTTGTCTTTGTCTGGAAGCATGATAAATATGAATTTGGCTAGGATTATAAACAATACTTTTTGGATGAAGAAATGTAAGACTTAATGCAATTGTAGGGAAAGTATCAAATTCTATGCCCATAGTGTTAGTTAAAATCATTAAAAACCAGTAACAGGAAATCACTTACTATAAAAATGGTTTGTCTAAAACACTAATAGAGCCTACAAAGATAAAGTAGGGCTCATGGTTTTAGGCAACCAATGTCCCATTAGTTTTCATTGTTCCAGCCCTGTTTTGGTTTGTTGCTTGGGAATAGTAAGATTATAGTGCAACCTGTCTGTGTGGTGCAATTTTGGAAAGGTTGTGACATTATATTATATGCATGGACTGGATAAATTAATATTAAGAAGTGTGGCATGTTTTCAGGATGCTAAAGAGTAAAATAGTAAAGAAATACTAATAAATAAAAAATTGAGATCATTCAATAGTTGGCAGCATATACTTGTATGAAGTAAACTAAAACAATAAAACTAGAAATAAATTAGTCTGGATTTATAATCTCTGTTAAGCATTCTGTTTCAAGAATATGAAAATAATTTGGTCTATGGAAAAATAATAATTTGCAAGGTTTAACTGTTGATAAAGGAAAGATGAAAACCTTTGAGACTATCTTTGGAATAATGAGCAGCACCTGACCAGTTCCAATATTTTAAGATAAGATATTCTCATATCTTATGAGAAGGCAAGGCAATACTTAGAAATCTGATTCAATTTGCAAATCTTATAACAAAACATTCAAAGCACTTGCTAGCCTTATTTACAAATAGTTGATGAAATATGACCCATCATCTAAAAGTGTAAAGATTGTATCATGAAATGCACGCAGAAATTTAGGCAGAATAATTGAGAAGCAACAATGGGATTTTCAATGGAAAAAAAATATGTTTACCATTAATTATGTTTACCATGTCAGGAAAAAAACCCTAATATACTGTAAGATATTTTACTAATGGTCTATCAATCCAGTATTGACTTTCTGACTTTCTTCCCCTCACCCCAACTCTGTTTTACAGGCCCCTAATCTTAGGAGATGTATGCTCAGATTGATCAGGTTATAACTGAAATCGGAATAATAGGAATTGGAATCTGCCTTGAATTCCTTAAACAAAGCCTTAAAGTCTTACTCCTTAAAGTCTCACTCTAACCAACACAGGCAGACTCGGTCCACTCATAAGTGGCGCCAAAAAGACAATAAAACAGACTATTATGTGCTTCCCTATTAAATGGCTAAGGGGGGAAAAAAACACATGACTCAATCCAAAGTACTTTGAGCAATCTAAGATGCTGTTTTCCACAGTAGCTTTTCCTGTTACTTGACCCCTTAATTCTACACTCTTTTAATTTGTTTCCAAAGGCAGGCACTGATGGGAATCCCTCTCCTAAAAGCTTTTCCCTGCCTGTCCCCCACCTTCCCTTCAGTATCATTTCTTAACTGAAAGCATTAATAGTCACTCAGCTGCTCAATTCAATGGAAACAGACAGCAGCCCTCACCTTCCTGGAGGTGAACTCTTCCCGACACCTCCTCTCAATAAACAGAAGAATTCTGAAAGGAATCATTTCCTACGGTGGAGTTTCCGTGCTTGATTGACTATTTATTTTAAGCCCTAATAACAGCTAATTACAGCAAGGCGGCACTCTGGAAACTGTTTCTTAATTCTTTTAGAAAATGGTAAATTGAGACAGCAAATATTTATCAAAGAAAGGAAGAGGGAGCCCCCTACAATCTGTTACCATTGCTCCCTAATGGAACTTCAGTTATACAGAATAAAACAAACTTTCTTTCACAGCCAGGATATTAGAAAAAGAAACACATAAATGAAGCCTAATGACCATTTTAGTTCAGCACTCCTTCCAGTAGTCTAGACATGAACCTGCCAGCAGAAATAACTTTTTCTCCTCTCTTAACCAACCAGTTTTGTAATATGAGGCCTGAGGAAGGGTTCTGGAGACCTTGAAAAGTTGCTCGTTCTTTTGACTGTTTTAAATTAATTTCAATAATGGTGATACTCAAATATGGATTTAGAGGGGGTTGAGGGGAGGATCTACAAAAGTATGATGTCTTTTTGTTGTGTATTTAATTAATTTAATAGCCTGAAATAATTATACTATAGCCTTCAGAAATTATGAACAGCTGGGATCTTTTCCACTGCATGTGGGCCTCTTCAAATTTCCCATTCCAGCTGAACTTATTTTAGGAAGGAAAAAACCACTGTCTTACTAAAAAGCATTGTGTGCATTAACACACTTCTTTCCAAGGATATTTTCATTTCTAAGAGGCATTATTAAAAATTAAAATGGTTGATGGCTGCAGGCCAGTGTTTCATTTAGAATCAAAATATGCTGAGGAAAATTAGCATCATCCTTGGGGTCTAATGGGTGTGGCATCCTCATCGGTTTATCTTCTGATGAATAAGAATCTACATATATTTACACCGTCCTAGGAGTCTAGGAGACAGTGGTGGGTTGCCCCCGGTTTGGTCTGCTTGTATAGAACCGGTAGTAAAACCGGCAGGAGGCTCTGCCCACCCGCCGTGTCATCATCACGGGTGATCTGCACATGCACAGAAGCTTCTGCGCATGTACACGTGTGCTCCTGTTGCGAACCAGTAGTAAAGGTAAGTAGAACCCACCCCTGCTAGGAGACTAATAAGAACAGAGGATGAGTAAATCAATTTCTGACCATGACTGAAAAGCAGAATCCCACTGAACTGCAGGAGATTGGGGCCAGGAGACGTTTATTGGCTACTTGGAAGTATTATGATGACCGATATGGAAAATCAATCAAAGCTGCAAACAGATATTTGGCTTGCTTCAGCAGGCCTCCTTTATGCTCTTACCCACCTGAGAAATGAACTCCTAAAGGAGCTCTATCAGATAGATGTGGTATGCTGGCAGTGTGAAGGAGTTTCCATTAAGATAGAATTGTTCTTTTGTTATGGCAAACTGAATTTACTAGTACGAGATAAAATAACAACTCGTGGATCTATAGATTCAACTTATGATTTCAAAGTGTTATAAGCCACAATCTTGAGTAGATGAGTGAATATGCATGAGACTCATTGCATATTGTCCCCACAAAACAGGTAATATGGTTACCCTATAACATGATTTTAATGATATGCTCCTTATTTGTTTTATTAGTATTAATACTATTAGCAGTTGCAATATTTAATACTTTCACATTTTTATTTCTTTCAGATCAAAACCTCAAGATCTTACATTTGCAAATAAATCCATATTACAACAAAATAGAAAAATATAAAGACCAAATAATAATAACGGAACAGCACTATATGGCACTTAGTAAATAACCTTACATTAAAGGCAATGCAGCAGCAGATGTCCGGATTCTTGATCCAGAACCAGAAGAAGAAAATTAAAAACAAAATACAAATTGTGTCAAACTCATCTCATACTAAACTTTTCTCAAAAACAGCTAGAGTTTAAACTGGGAATTGGACAGCCAATACATATTTAATTAATCAATCATCTAAAAATGTTCAGTGTTGCAACATAGCTTATCTCTATTTGAGCTTACCTCAAGGTTAGGATGTTATGATTCTAACAAGTCCTGCTGAACTTCAGTAGGTGCAAAAATCTAAAACAGAGTTTTGTTATGTTGAAAACCGTCCAAAATCCGTATAGCTTTTTAATGATTTGTTTTATTTGTATCCAGTTTTATTCCAGGAACTCAAGACAATGTGCACAGCACTTCTGGCTACGATATCTCTGTAGAACAACCATCCTGTGAAGCTGGTTTGAGAGACAGAGATTGCTCTGAAGTTAGCCAATGAGTTTAGAATAAACTTAAGCAGGTCAACCAGCAATCAGCACCCAGAGGAGCATAGATGAACTCCAAGATTGACATTAGACCAACTATCATATAAACAATACTCCAGTCAAGAAAATTGCCAGTCCAACCAAAGAACCTCTAAGAGCACTCCCACCAACACTGACAGGGCAAGCCACTGGAATATAAACTGAGAGCAAATCCCACTCCTTACTAGCACTGATGATGTTACCTAGTTTGGATAATGAAATGTCTGCAACAAAACTAAGCTCAGACAGCACCAAAAACCTCTCATTTCAACCCTGGGCTACAAATATTCTCCTTTATTAAGCAGGTATCCTATGTCATATTCCAATGCACTCATCATAACTTTTACATTCAACAACTTGATTAATCCTCTATAGGGATTAACTGATAAGCTTTACTACAGTTACTGACTTGAATTTTATGTAATTAGAAAAAAAATACAATTAAGAATATTGGAAAAAAGAAATATGTAAGAGTAAAATGAGTTAAACCACAATATAATCACAATCATTAAAATGTTGATAAAAGTATGTCTAAAAATAATTGCCGAATTACTGGGTAGCTGAAACAGTAAAATGCAAAAATACTAGTGTGTAAAAATATTAAATTAATAATCTACCAATCAAATCATTAGCAAAATACTACCCATGTCAAGCTAATGTTAAGATTCATTATATTACTTCATATAATAATGCAACAACGTAACACTTCAAAAGCAATTCAGAACAAACTAAAGGAGAAGACCTCAGATTTTTATCTTTCTACAGATTATGCTCTTCATTACGACAGGGCTGTACCCAACAAGCTGCCAAACAAAATTTTGCTATTTGCCAAACAGTTTTATCTGAAAGCAGAACATTTATGTAAAACTTGTCCCCAAGATTTATTTATAATAGGAAGGTTATGATGGAACTATGGATGTACTTTAAATAACGGCAGTACAAATAAACATGACCCAATGTTTCTAGGACACCTTCCCCACATGGCTAAGTAATATTTTCTTATATCTGGTCTTAAGAATTCCTGAAAGGAAGACGTTAAAATGTACAAAGATGGATACTCTGAGATATTGTGAAAAATAAGTTGCTTATACTACTACAGTACCTGAAACTAACCAGATCCAGTGCTGGTATTTCAGAGATTTATTCTGATTTGTGTATTGTAACTCAGAGAATGGCAATAAAGTTGGGGAAATGATTAAAAATACTTTAAAGTCAGGAGTGAAATGCTCCCAGTTCAGACCGGATCACCCAATCCGGTAGCGATGGCGGCAGGTGGTTCGGAGAACCGGTAGCAAAAATCCCTGCGCCCCCCACATGCCCAGCTGAGCCGCGCAATCATCCCAGCTGAGTTGCCTGATCGTCAGAGGCTTTTAAAAGCATTTTATTCTGCAACCTCTTCGGCCGAAGAGGTTGTAGAAAAAATGCTTTTAAAAGTAAAAAAAAAAAAAGTTTGCCATGCCCACCCAGACACATTACCCCCCCAAGCCACGCCCACCGAAAGGG
>JANHZT010002312.1:37756-48697 GCA_032468215.1 Stegonotus admiraltiensis
TACAAAGTAAAACACTTTGATAAACCAGTTTGTATGCATTTTATTCATCATTGCTCTCAGCACCATTTCCATGTGCTCTACGCTCTGCTGGTTGTAAACACAACAATATCCTTATCAGGCTCTACTGTTGGTACTGTGTTGTTTAGTATTGTAAGAGTAACAATTAAAAATAATAATATTTTTTTTAAAAAAAACAAAAGTAATTGTAACAAGCAACTCATGCAGGCCAGTTCTAGATTTAAAAGTGCCACAGACAAGGATCCTTCTTTCTGTCACCTGTCTGCACTTTTGAGGATCTTATTTTGTAATGCATTAGTGTCACTTTGACAATTTCAATGCATGAGATGTATATGTGATTTACTAAAGTTGTGCAAGAGCCAAACAACATGTAATGTTAATAATTATGGCTGTAAATAGCAGGCATATGGAGGATAATAAGGAGCATGGCATTCAGAGAAATAATCAATACTTTCTGTCCAGAGATTCCCTGTATTCCGATCATTGTCATTCCACTGTGATTAGTTATAGAAGGCAAAATTTGAAGCTCCCTTCCAGAGATTTATATCAGCTTCTTGGAGAAAGTAGTTTTGCTGATAATACCTAGAACTACTATGGCAGAAGTAAGGTTTTACAAATATTGATGGAGAAAAAAGGATGCATCTGCTCTTTAATTAACGATAGATAGATAGATAGATAATATGTATGTAAAATTATATTTATGTTTATGTCCCACTATCTGTGAATTTAAGAGTGGTGAACATGAGAATCTCTCTACATATTTATTTATTTATTTATTAGTTCCATTTATATGCCGCCTTTCTCCGAAGACTCAGGGCGGCTTACAATGCATTTAAGAACCATTATAAAAACATTTAAACATTAAAAACATTAAAACCCATTCACACCATTCATGGCCGGATCTCACAAGCTCGCAACAGCGAGATCAACGGCCCCAGGCCTGCTGGAATATAGCCCAACAATAGCAACAACTCTGGCATGTAGGGTGGGCTGACAAAGACTAACTGACTGGCAAAGACACACAGTAGGGACTAAATCACGAGTCTCCCAATCCAAGCCTATTTGATCTATTAAAAGTTTGTTTTATTCTTTGTTTCAGCTGAGAGAGTGGAGCAGATAGTTCAGAGTAGAAGATATGCATTCTCTCGATCTGTGGTGGCGAACCTATGGTACGTGTGCCAGAGGTGGCACACACAGACCTTTCTGTGGGTACGCACACCATCGCCAGCTGCTCTTTCAGGTTCTGTCACATGCATGTGCACTGGACAGCTGGACTGGCATGCATGAGCACCAGCCAGCTGCTCTGTTCCAGGTTCCAACACTCCGGCACATGCAAGCTCCAGTTTCGGCACTCTGTGCTGAAAAAGTTAGTCACTGTTCTAGATGTTGGGAAATAATACCTAGAATTCCTTGCCATTGCCCTTAAGACATTCCATGTATGATCTTCTGAATCTAGCATCTTTGCGAATGACCTTTGAGGCTCGGTTACCTGCTTCTAACTGAATCCTGTCCATGTATCAAAGGGATATCACTATTAAAAAATACCACAAAAACCAGAAAATCTGAGGAAAACAGAGACATGTTTATTAACTTTACAAAGCAATCTAAATAAACCAGCTTGAAACTCTTCATAGAATTCTCTGAGGATCTCAGAAATAATAAACTTCTGAATTTCTTTAAAAAAAGTAATTATATGGAAATAGAACTAATATTGATATAGTTTTCCATATGGCGGGTAGCTCTAACCCAATATTCTTGGGAGTAGTGTGATTTCAGTTTGTAAATATATATTGCTGCAGAAAAAGAGTATTTTACCCTTTGGTATTGCAGTGGCAAATTTACAATCCCACTGTGTTTTTATGCATTTGTTTTCTAAAGAAACTCTTTATGTTCATGTAGGGAAATGTTTGAATCAACTTATTATGTGGCAGTATATGTACTGCTGCACCTCCAAGAAACATCAACATATAATGCTTTGTAGTCTTTAATTGCAGTAGTATATGGGGGGAAATGCAAAAAGAAAAACTCCGAAACAATTTGAGTACCTCTGGACATTATTAAACATGGCATTTGCTAAAATTTCTCTTAGAAGTTTACATTTGATGTCTCATTTCTTAGGATACAATCAAAGTATAACAAATCAATTCTGTGTCAGATATGGAAATGTTAAAATCTCAGTAGTGTACACACATTCTGCATTACTTATAGACTCACACACATATATAAATATTAGCACTTTCCCAACAGGATTTTTCTCTTTTATTCTTTGGAATATATTAGTATAATGTGCATCGTGCATATTTGATGTATTACGACTATTGTGCTAAGAAGTTCAGAAAATAAATAAATACCAAAGGAAAATGTAATAAAATTTCTTTGTATTAAGAGGGATGCTTATGGCCTGTATTCTTCTTTTTATTTCCTCCAACTTGTCCATAGGTACCATGGGACTGTGTAATTTAAGCAAAAGCCAAAAATCATTATCTGGACTCATACTAACTTTCCTTTGAAAATCATAATAACATTGGTTGTTATTTTATAGGACCATAAACATGTTCAAAGCAATATTTTGCTTCAGTAAAAGTTCAAGAGTCTTATTCTGTAAGAGTTCTTTTGCAAAGCAAGAAAAATCATACCATCACTTCTCCAAGGGAGTCCACCATATTTCTTGACTTTCCTCTTATCAACTGGATACCCCTTCTGCCATTCACAAGAACAGAACTGATTACTGTGTGTGAGTATTACAGTGTCTGTCCAGAAGCCTTTTCTGTTTTCACAAATGTCAGAAGGCAAAAAGATATGAGGAAGCTTTTAATCAATGGAGAATCATTTAAGTTGAAGTTGCATTGCAGAGATCTACTCTTTCAATTGGCCTATAATATTTACTAGAACAGTGTTCCTACAATTCCTGAAATCACATACTAAATAAGACATAAAGTTATAAAAGTGAAGAGTGATTTTGTAGATGTTGTATTCTGAAGAGTTAATAGCTATGTATATAAAATATGGGAAGATGGTCAGGCAATATTCTATTTTCCCTTAAGAATTGGTCCTTCTTTTCCAGAAGTTTGAAGTTATGCACATATATCTGTTTGAAATACCTCATATAGCCACTGCAGAGTTTCAGAATTCAGCTCCCACTTTCTGCCTATCCAGACAGACAGATATTTATATCCAGCTGCAATCTAGTAATTCTTGTAGATTACAAATTGATATTCTATATTAAATTAATACATAATTTATCACATATCTGAGGATAAATAATACACTCTCTTATATGCTTTTCTGCAGTTCAGTCTTAGTTCCTGTACATGAACTCGCAGGAAATGAAGTCAGTTTAAGAAAACCCTTTCTAGATTTCAGCCTCTTTCTTTACTTGGTAGTATGGAATGCCCTATACCATTCCAGAAAAATGACTCTCCAATCCCTTCTTAAAACCTGTAATGCAGTGATGGAACATCCATAACTTCTGGAAGCAAGGAGTTCCTCCAGCTTTGGAGAATAAGTTGAGTCCCTCTTTTCAGTGACAGCCTCTTAAATATTAGAAGACTGCTAGCTAGTCCCTCTCTTCTTTAGACAAGACATATCTGGTTCCTGCAACCATTATGTTTTAGCCTCCAGTCTCCTAATCATCCTGGTTGCTCTTATCTACATTCTTTCTAAACTCCCAATATCTTTTCTGTATCGTGATGACCAAAACTGACTTCTTCTATGAGAATTGCCTTATCTTCTAATGCAGGGGTCTCCAACCTTGGCAACCTTGGCCAGACAGTGTCCGCTGGCGACCCCCAGGGGGAGGCATTCTCTGTGGGAGCACCGACTCTCTGGAATCAACTGCCCCCAGAGATAAGGAGGATCCCGGACCTGCACTCCTTTCGCCGTGCATTGAAGACCCTCTTTTTTCAGCAAGCCGGGCTGGCCTAAGTTTAATTGTGTTTTACTTGGGATTTTAAATTGGGTCTTTTAATTGTCTGGCCAAATTATTTAATTATTTTAATTGTCTTTTAACTTTTATATTGTTTGTATTTTATGTTTTTGGCTGTTCACCACCTTGAGTCCTTGTGGAGAAGGGCGGTATATAGATAAATAAATAAATAAATAAATAAACAAACAAACAAACAAACAAACAAACAAATAAATAAACTTTAAGACTTGTAGACTTCAACTCTGGGAGTTGAAGTCCACAAGTCTTAAAGTTGCCAAGGTTGGAGACTCCTGTTCTAATGGTACTGAATGTGAAAAAAATAAATCAAACAAAAACAGTAGGCAAATTGAACATTTAAAAAAGGTAAATAAAACAAAGTATGCCCTCAAATTGCAACTAATTCCTGAACACTACATAGATACAACAATGGATTGATGGGCATTAATATGGAAATTGTTTTCTGCTGTTTTCCACTGTTTTTGTACCTTCTAAACTGAGACCTTCTAAAGACAACTGCATGCTTCTTTCTGCTGAATCATTCATGTAAGTTACGTTGTACTAACATTTATAATGTGAACTGGTCATACATTTTTAGATACAAATGCCACAAAGTTGATTACACAACAGGAGAAAATAATCTACTAACATGGGACATATGTGGTTACCTCTCTTTGACTCCTGTTATATGATTATTATATTACCTGATTTCATGAACTTCAGTCCTTTCACAATGCATGATGAGCTCTATGTAGAATACCATGTAGATATGTTTAGAGTCCAAATGATTTTGTATTATTGAAACAGGAGGGTTGGATGCTAAATCTGAGTATGATTTATAAAGGCCATGATAAATAGTTCCAATAACAAATATTGTATTTCTTTCACTTTGGGATTAAATTCAGAACCTATTACATGTTTAAACTAGTTGCAATCAATGGTCTCAAATATATTCAACTCTGTAGACTTAAATATATTATATGTGCAAATAATTTATGAAAAGTTACTCTCATAAGGAAATAAAGCCCATAACTCCTTATTTATAAGGTCATTAAAGACTGAAATTCATTGATGAATCTCTATTTTTAAAATATCCTATTTCAAATATCCTAGCAAATACATTTCAAACCAAAAATGCATAATGGAAATATAAATATTATAAAACAGAACCATTGATAGTTGAAGACAAAGCCCTGGGCATGAAATCATAAATATAAATATAAACTTTTATTTATGCACTTTAGCAGTATAAACTTTGCAGAGATTGGCAAAGGAGAAGAGACAGAACATTTGAAGAGGTTCAGATCAGACTGGTGACAGAAAATGAGACGCTGCAAGATTTGAACACTGGAAAGTCATTGTTAAAGACAGAAGTGATTTGGAAGAAGTGAGTGAAAAATGTGGTGTCTGGAGTGAGGTCAACATGTCTTCATTAAAAAAAAGTACATAGCCAGTATGACATTGGGTATCATGGTTGCCATGGTAGCTGAAGCACAGTCCAAACCAATATGGGTCAAGGGTGCTATAACAACACAGATAAATGGACAAACAACTAGGTACCATCTCTATCTGTGATAAAAGAAAGAACAACAATTTTCAGTATCAGGAGCTGACATTTAACAATATGATGAGTAACTCACTGAAGCTGAACACTCATGGGTAATTGTACTATTGAAAGAACAAATCAGCAGGATCCAGGCTTGTATTTGCTCTCCTAGATGACAAAATAATGGTTGATATTGATGTTATTAATGTAAAAAGCAAAGTAAGACTTGTGATTACTTACAGAAAAGATCTTGGGGTCAAAGTGGAAAAGACATTGAAATTGTCAACTCATTAACAGAGAGAAAAGAGAAATCACTAATTTTAGGAAAGAGACTAAAATCAAGCCACCAGTGTCATTATGCCTGGATCACTTACAGGACATTGGTATGATGACATCCTTAGAGCTCCCAACACGTTCTGCCCAGACTGACTTTTTTAAATAAATGTGTTTTTAATTAATGCATAGAAATGTATCAATTAAAAAATTCTATAAAAGCAAAGCACTGTGAACAATAAGATCATCCTCAGGATCAAATTTTATCTTCTTATCCATGCCTGCTTTGTGACTGGCCAAACCATTACGGTAACAGCCATTTTATAAATAAGCAATTTTTTTGTGGCAGCCGTTTTGCGACTGTACCGACCACATCTTAAAATTCCAAATGTATTGTCCATCTATGAAATAATTAACGTACATAAAAGAAAAAAGAAACCTGTCCCATTTTTTAACTGAATGGGATTTCTCATGCCCGTATTGTAAAGTGCTTTAGGAAATAAACTGGGCAATGTAAAAGAAGAAGAAAAAAACACTTTACATATTTGATCATCAGCCACTAGACCAGGGAACAGCATTAAAACAAAACAAAACAAAAAAGCATTTTTACTGAAATTGAAATTTGCCTCAAGCAACTGTACCAATTTTATAATAATGAAATTTCTTGTCATTTTAAAACTGCTTGAGAATGCCAATGTTAAGAACTTGTCCTGCAGTGAAGTCTTCAAGTATGTATTAAAATATTTATCGAATTGCAGATGAATAAGAAAAATGAAGACAAATGCTTTGATTTCTAGTCTGTGTTTCTACATGCATGCTAAAAAGACATCAAAGATCTGAAAAGAAAACAAAAATACTATCAGCTCTACAGAAAAATAAATGATTAAATGTTGAGCAATCTATCCTAGCATTTTCAGTTCAGCATAATTTCTGACAACAGTGTTTATGTTTTATCACACTGGTGCTTCATTTTACAGTTGGGTTCCTCATGGCTCCAAACAGTATATTATAAAGTGCAAATTCTTGTCTGCCTCAGACCTACACTTTAATAATTTTATTCCTAAATTGAACAGCTATTGGAACTAGAGGATGTAACATTTCAGAAAAGTTTTTTTTAAAAAACTCTGAATTTGGTTATTTATGCTTTAAAGTGAAATCACTAAGGGTTGTAAGAGAGCCAGATTTAGGCATCAGGATAGAAACCAGGAGTCTGTGAGTTCTAGTCCTGCCTTATACACAAAACTTGCTGGGTGAACTTGGGACAGTTATTCTCTCTGTCTTTCTGCTCTAGGTAAACCACATCTGAAAACCTTGTCAGGAAAACTGCAGGAATGACTCAAAAGTGCTGTAAGAACTATCCTAAGAAGTAAAGAAAATGGGAATATTAAAAAACACACACCTTTTTTTTTGTAATTCCATATTGGGGGTTTTTTTCTGAAATATTCTCAGAAATAATGTGTGAATCTATTCTTACTACAGGTGGGTTATGAGCTATTTTCCTCATAATAAAATAGTTTAGACATTTTCTTGGTCCAGCTAATTAAAATCTGTTCAATTGGCATGCCAGCTATTGCCCATTGGCAAATACGTAGTATTGATCACAATAGAAGACCAGGCATATGTCAAACACTTCAGTGCCAGAATTAGGAATGTGGAAGTATTTAGTTTACATTTTAATTAGCATTTGTCAGATCTGTACTTTTTCTTCAAATATGTCAGGCCACATGCCAGTATCCTTTAGTGTTCCTACTCATCAGAAAGTAAAACTGAAGGAGGAACAGAACAGAAAAGAAATTTTGACAAAAAAGAAAAGAAATAAAAAGAGAGAAAAAAAAGTCAGGGACAAGATATAATTGTCAACTTGGAAGCATTCAAATACTAGGCACCCAAATGCCAGATAACTAAATACCCTGCAGACCTTTCAGAATCAACCAAACATCTCCATGTATCTTGATCGAAAATGTATAAACTGCATTATATAAAAAGGGGGGGGGGGTGTACACCAAAGAAACATACATAGACAGGATAGGTTATACATTTTTGTATTTACATAAAGTATAACATGCAAATTAATGAAAAAAATGGAAGGGACAAATTGAGGATTTTTTTAAAAAAAATTGATTTATATGCTACCCTTCTCCAGAGACTCAGATCAGCTTACAATGCGTTAAGCAATAGCCTTCATACTTCTGTATATTTTATACAAAGTCAGCTTATTGGACTGGAAAAATTGGCCATTGGGTGTCCCCCCTAATTGATCTAAAGCTTTAAATATGTAAGATGATGCTTATGGATACCAATGTGCTTGCAAGCATGTCCCTTGGAACTTACTAGGCTCCCAGGTCACCTGTCTTCCGGGAAAGAGAGAGGAGAAGAGAGGAGAGGAGAGGAGAGGAGAGGAGAGGAGAGGAGAGGAGAGGAGAGGAGAGGAGAGGAGAGGACCTCCTTTTTTTTAAAAAAATGAAAACTTAAATGGGAAATAGCTGCAAATTATCATCATCTTATTTCTAAGAATTTCTTAATCTAAGAAATTAAAGAGGCCTGTTATCCTTGGAATTCCTAGAAAAAAAGAATAAAATCATAGGTAAACTGAAGTATACTTGGAGAGTGAAAATGGGAGGAACATTTTTACCATTTTTTTATTTCTGATTGGCAAATTGGTCATGCCTCTGTGATAGCATATGTATAATTAGACAAAGCTCCACCATGTTGGCCATTCTATGAGTTGATAAAACATCATTTCCATGTTCAAAACACATCTAGTGACAAAAAAGTGAATGATGTTCAGTCTACATGTTTATCGTTCCCCTGGTTCCATTTTCTGTCTTGAGGAGAAAATGGATTCAATTAGATAATATATCTGGGTGCAAATATTGAGGTCATTATTAGTTGGCAACCCAGAGCCTGAGTTTCTGCATTGCTACCATCTAGTGCACACCCACAATTATGCATCTTATTGTGTTAGCTGTAACCTCCATCCAATCCACATCAAGGAGATAGTTAAAGACCTTCATTCCTACAACCAATGCTGCCATGTGATCATTTCTTAAAACCTGTGTGATGGCATTTGGGTCATGGAAAAACAAAATCTTTTAAGGTAGAAAAAAAATCATGTTTTCTATTATTACAAATTGGTAAGAATTTCCAAAATGATAAAAATATAAATGCCTATAAAGGATAATAGTCTGAACTTTATATGGATTTACTAATTTCTGTTAATACTTTGCAATCACACGCTATCAAGAGTGGGTTACATGCAGTGGTGAAATCCAATTTTTTTTACTACTGGTTCTGTGGTCGTGGCTTGGTGGGCGTGGTGTGGCTTGGTGGGCATAGCTTATTGGGCATGGCAGGGGAAGGATACTGCAAAATCCCCATTCCCTTCCCACTCATGGGGGAAGGATATTGCAAAATCTCCATTCCCACCCCACTCTGGGCCAGCCAGAAGTGGTATTTGCTGGTTCTCCAAACTACCCAAAATTTCTGCTACTATTCTGCTGCTATTTCAGTTCTCCAGAATCTGTCAGAACCTGCTGGATTTCACCCCTGGTTACATGTGTCTATTGACACCTTGGGATTGCTTATTTCCAATATCCTTGCTAAGTGTTCAACACTTCAAGCTACAGTATTCCACTTACAATATAGTAAGTCATTACAGGAATCTAAATGTACTGTAGAGCTTTTATGTACAATATAATGGGTGATTCAAATGTGTCGCCTTTTTCCATATGACAGTGATGCAGACAGAGATGTAGAGAGGTGCCACAAAGTTCTTTCCATTTTTGCTACTTTCTCTCCACTTTCTCTCTTCCCCACATATCTTAAGACAACCTGCCATTATCAAATACTTAATGTAGTGTTTTAAATGGAGACAAATCCTTAAAACCTTTTATCACTTAGTAAATTTGGGAACAATATAGGTAACATAGATATAGAGTTTTATAGGCACTCTCCATCTTTTAACTGGAAAATGGAGAAAAAATAGTATTCCCATAGAGTATAACTTTAGTTAAAAGACAGAAAAAAATATTCTTCTACCACCACCATTCACAATATTTTGATTTTTTTTTAAAAGCGCCTCTTTGATCTGGAAACAGAATTACTAGGTATGTATCGTTAATAATACTGTTGATGTGGGTAACTTTAGTGCTGCTGCTCTCCACGGTAACTTGGAAAACTATGACATATTTTATCTTTTAAGCGCATGCATTAAGATAGCAATTTGTATTTGGAGTTGCAATCTCTGTACAATTATGACAATTTAGGTGCAATTTATTTTAAAGATATAATTACAGTCTACTGGCTCTTTTTTAAATGTATTTATTTGGTAGTAGTCCCGTTCTATTTTATTCCAACTGAACTTACTATTTCTAGTTAAATCCTGATTCAGAGGTAATCCTGTTAATATCAGGGGAGGGGGGAAATCAATGTTGGTTTCTCACATATAATAGTTACCTGAATTAGTGATTAGTGATCTACCCTCTGTAGAACATAAACAAAATCTGAATCCAAATTCCATTCATTCCACAATTTCCCACTTGAACACCGAGAGATTATTACTCCCTACTTTGGTTTACCCACTGACATAACTCGGTATCTGCTTAATTATTGTGTATTAACTAAATCACAAATGGCTGGCTTCTATTGACTGAGTCGGAAATCAAATACAGCATTTTGTATAGTTCATAGTACTAATATTATTAATATTAGTAATAAAAAATATTACTAGTATAGGATAAGTACTGTTTGTTCATGGTTCCTGCTAATCAAATCAATTCTGGGCTCAGGGGGTTTACAAAATTCTGTATTATCTGTTGGGAACTAATGGAATAGTAGTATGAGCAATATTATTTTCTACATTTGTATATTTTAGAAATTTCATTGTATAAATACTTATCCAATTGACTTGATTTAAAGTATTAATTCATATTGGCCTTTTGATAAAAAGGTAAAGATTCCCCCGCACATATATGCTAGTCGTTTCCAGCTCTAGGGGTGGTGCTCATCTCTGTTTCTAAGCCAAAAAGCCAGCGCTGTCCAAAGACATCTCTGTGGTCATATGGTCAGCATGACCAAATGCCGAAGGAGCACAGAGCACTGTTACCATTTATTTATTTATTTATTTATTTATTTATTATTAAATTTATATACCGCCCTTCTCCCGAAGGACTCAGGGCGGTGT
>JANHZT010002312.1:66201-79652 GCA_032468215.1 Stegonotus admiraltiensis
TCTTTTCTTTTCTTTTCTTTTCTTTTCTCTTCTCTTCTCTTCTCTTCTCTTCTCTTCTCTTCTCTTCTCTTCTCTTCCTTCCTTCCTTCCTTCCTTCCTTCCTTCCTTCCTTCCTTCTTACTTTTTTATTTTTATGCTCCCCATCTCCCCTATAAGGTGACTCTGGGCAGCTTACAAATTAAACCTGAAAATGATTAGCCTCTTGATACATCAATAGTTTGCTTCCCTCTGTATAGGGCATTGCTTTTCAGTTGACCAAAATGAACTCCCTATTCAACTATTCAAATTAATCTAGTTCACAGAAGGCAATAGAACACAGAAATGCTCCCATTTAAGTAAGCAACGTTTAGCTTCTTCAGAGGCTACAGTGTTGGTATAAAAATAACTACATTAAACAATTATGTGACAAGAGCGCTCTGTTTTCCCATGCAAGCTCACTTTTTAAAAGTTTAAAAATAAGCCTTTGGTTCTTCTTTCCATACAGGACTGCTGTAATGACATGTCATTTGGCAGGTGAGTACCACAGAGGGAATTCTTGTGAAAGCTAAGCCACATGTTCAAGAGACTCACCTGGACAACTTTTTCTGCCAGTGCAATTTAAGAATGAAACATGAATCAAACATGTTGCTCATTAGAATTTTCCTTTGGAGGTTTCTGAAGTGAATCTGAATTAGGAGTCCTCAATAGCTATATATATTTATGTATATATTTCAAAATTATACCCAGAACTCTTTGTGTACTGTTTCTTATAGCTTTCAGTTCCTTTGTTCCCTTTTGGACCAAGGTATACATAATAAAGTATCATAATGATCATCAATAAATAAACTCTAATACCGGTATGGGGGCTGCAATAGAATTGCATAAAGATAGTGTTTTACTGCTGGGCAGAAGTACCCGGGTGTATCATTGAAACACCACACACATATAGACAATTCTTCAGACAATCATAGTGTTTGTCTGCACTATAGTGCATTGATTAAAATCCATTGGAGGGCCTGGGGAAGTGAAAAAAGATGCAGATGTCCAAAGCTGGATTTCAAGAAGTATGTAACATGTAGAAAGATAAAGAAATGCCATTAAATGATTTATTAAATTGCTATATATATAGCCACACATTTCAAGTGCATGACCCTGGGCAGCTGACAACATTAGAATATATAAAGTATATTTATATATAAATGCAGAATAAACTCAGGAATAAAACACAGTTATGAAAAGCTTCAGCATAAGAATCCAAAGAAACAGTCGAAGTTGCTCCAGAGAATGGAAGCATCAAAGAGAAGACTAACTCTGGAAATCATGTAGGTGGAGATAGCTTTAAGGAGGATTCTTCAACTCAATTTCACAGAGCAGACAGGTTCAATCTAGAAAAGGCAAATTCACAGATTTCAAACAGGACCTTAAAATGAAAAACAGCTGTTTGAAGTGCAGCGAGAATCTAAATGGCAGCCAATGCAATTGGAAAATTAGCAATAATTCACTGGTGAGTTATGATATGCTTATAAGCAGTGGTGGGATGCTGCCAGTTTAACAACCAGTTAGGTGAATGCGCGCTTTGTGCATGCATGCTTGCTTTGCACATGTGTGTGCTTAAGGCACTCGCGCACAGTGCTGAAAATGGAGCATTTAGAAGCTCAGCTGTTTACCTTCCAAGTCAGCAATGGTAAGTAGAACGCAGTGTGTGTGTGTGTGTGTGTGTGTGTGTGTAATCAGCTATGCCACATGATTGAGATGAGCTACAAAGCAGGAAATAAAGGACAGGATAGAGCGGGGGCGGGTGGGTGCGGTCTGAGCTACTGGTTCACCTGAACTAGTCCAAACCGGCTGAATACCACCTCTGTTTATAAGTACCTGAGAAGCTGCATGTTAAACCCACTGAAGCTTCTGATGATCTTCAAGAGCAGGCCCGCATAGGATGAGTTTCAGCAACCCACCCACAACATGACAAGGTTTTAAGTGAACGTACGTAAAGCTTTCTGAATTATGTTAATGGTGGAGCAGTTTCATAACAGGAAGGCTTAGGGTCTCCCTTACAGAAGTTCATCAAACTGAGGAAAAGGGGGGATCACAATCTTCTCTTTCTCCCAAATTACAGCACACTAGCATTGCTTTGTCCATAATAGGTAAGTCCAGTTGAAATAATTTCCTTCTTAATTTTGGATTAAACCTAGTCCTAATGCTTCAGTGGTGGCAGAGGGAATGGCAGTGGCAATTATTACTATTGTGTTGCTAAGATGGTGCCTTTCTGAACTGAAAGGTGGGTTAACTCCAGTTAAACAATGCTTCAGTTTGTTTGTTTGAGTTTCCTGGAACACAATTTTGAAATTCACTGATGTGTCTAATTTTGATTGTAGGTTTGCATGTGAAGAACTATTTAATATCACTGGCAAGCTGTAATAGATGACTTGCAGCATCATTTTTATACTGTTTGGCAGATAACATGCAGTGGTAATTATTATTTAGCAATTGACCAGTGCAAGAAGTTTCAATCATAAAGCCTTACAGAATCAAGATCAGAGACTCCAACTGTTCAGATACTGAGATATAAATTAACTCCCCAAATGCCAGGATGTGTGATTATTTGGTTTCAGTTGTGTAGTTCTCTATATACCAGAGACATTAACTGGTGACTTTTCTTTTTCTAGGTCTCACGTTCAGAAACTTTCAGAGCCATAGATTGATACATCTCTCAGTTGGATCCTCAGCCACACAGGCATCTCAACTAACAACATCATTTCAGCTTCAAAATAACTTAAGTGGATCTTTAATATCTAACAATACTCAATATTGCAGCTGAGGAATTTTCCGCTGGCAGTTCACAATTGAAAAAGGCAAAGAATTAAATTATCTGGTTCTCTCAATTGACTTTATTATATTTTCCCCCTCAAAAAGCAATCATTTGTAATTGTGGAAACACTATTTTGCTGAACCATAAACTGAAAGTAGTTGAAAGGCTTGGAAGAGTTATCAAATCCAATCTCCCTGTCAAGGTAAAATCAATATCATTGATACCATCAATGTAGCATGGAGTCAATTTATTTTCATCTAGCACCACAAAAGAATGTACCAGAGGTGACATCAGAAGGATAAGGATTTCTATCTAGAAACACCTTTTTCTTTGTTTACTATACTCCCTTTCTTGTACTCCCAGATTAGATGGTCAAAGTTATTCCAACACTGCTATTAGTAGATGTGAGCTGGGCCCATTGGACCCATTGAAATTTATGAAAGCAAACTGCAGGTGTGACAGTCATGGTGAACTTTGATGGCATTGTGCTATTTTTAGAGAAAAGAAAGTCATAGTGTACTCTTCTTCTTACTTTCTATCAGTTCCTGGCCTTCCACAACTCCACCTGAAGCAAATTAAGCAGCGTGGGCTATGTTCCTTGGTCATTTGTTAAAATTATGTGAAACTTCAAAGAGGTAATTGGATTCAGAGGGATTCAGTGAAATTATACTTTGACTTGCATCTTCAAATCAACATTTGAAATGAATTATAGATGTCAGATCAGATCAATTCCGTACAAATTAAAAGGAAGGCATGGTGGATCTGACTGCCTGATTTTAAGCAAAGAAGTTTTGTCATTTTCACAAACTTTGCCCAGAAGAACCCTTGAGTTAGGGAATGATGTTCTGCTATTTGTGTCTCACTCTTCTGATAACATTTATACAGGTAAGTTTGCTTAGAGGGACAGAGAGAGGGAGAAACTTAGTTTTATTATGCTGCTATATATATATTTGGTGTTGGATCGTTGCATACAATTTGCATTTCACAAATAATTATTTCTTTATATCATAGCATATCAATATGCAATGATAATAACATTGGTGGATTGTGTCTTCTGTCAGATTTTTAGACTGGATTTGGCATTTTTATCCACCCATTGAGTCCTTGCCAAGGATCTTGGTTAGGCAGATGTTGAGGTATCATTGCAGGTTGCAAGCTATTCCAAGTAAAACTGCCTTTTGCAGTGAACTGATGGTGATTTTGTCAATGCTGACTGTATTCAAGTTGTGCTCCAGTTGTTTTGGGATTGCACCCAAGGTGCCTATTACTATTGATTCTATAGTTGCTTTCTTTTCCACAGGTGTTCTCCTTCTATTTGCAGGTCTTTGTATTTTGTGATTTTCTCCAGTTTTTTCTCTGCTGTCTCCAGGTACTGCCATATCCACTATCCAGGCGTTTTTGTCTTTCTTATCAATAATTGTTATGTTTGGTGAATTGTATGGCAGATGCTTGTCTGTTTGAATTCCAAAGTCCCAGATCACTTTAGCTTCTTCATTGTCTGTTTCGTGGTCCCACTTTATCTGTTTCATGGTCCCAACAGTTCTTGTTTGCAGTTTTTGTAGTAGTTTTTGCAGATCTTCCAATGCATCATTTTTGTTACTTTGTCATTGTTCGTAATCAGTCTGTGCAATCTTGTTACAGCAACTGACTAGGTGATCCATTAAGTTTCTTCAGCTTCTTTGCAGAGATGGCACTTGCAATCTATTACTGTCTTATTAATTTTGGCTTTATATGCATTTATTCTTAAGTTTTGGTCTTATACAGACAAAATTAGCTCCACTGTTTCTTTCTTCATCTTTCCTGCTCTTACGCATTGCCAGGTCTTATTGTTATCTGCCTGCTATTTTTTTTTTTTAATTTAAGGACTGGCCATATAATACTTCATCTTGCGACATCTCTTTTCCATTCCACGCTCATCTGTGCTCCTTGGTGAATAGAGTTTGTCAACATCACTGTGTAAATGCTTAAAATGCATAAAATGGCTTAACATTTTATTTTAATTGGTTTTAATGAGTTTGTCTAAGTTTTTTTAATTTATTGGGGGCCAAATCTGTATAATGTATTTTAAACTGTTTTTAATGTTTATATTTATGTTTTTAGTTTTTGGCTGTACACCGCCCTGAGTCCTTCGAGAGAAGGGCGGTATATAAATTTAATAATGAATGAATGAATGAATGAATGAATGAATGAATGAATGAAGGGTGTGATTCATTGTCATTATTTTTCTGGTCTTCCTATCCAGGTCTTTTAGTTCTGTTTGAGTCCAGCCTACTATTCCACCTGTAACTGAATGGCTAGAATTGCTCAGGTGTTAATTGCTTTGGTATTTTCTCCACTGAATTTGGACTTTAAAACTGTCTTCACTCTCATAATGTATCCACTTATTGTATAACCTTCTTCTTGACTTCAGTGTGCTTGATGTTGTCATCTTGAAGGATGTCCAGATATTTGTAGCTGTAGATATTTGTCTTTATTCAGAGTCCTGATGGAACTTCCATAGGGCATCTTGATTCTTTCAGTTTCCGCTATTTTTCTCCTGTTGATGGCAAAGGTGGGTCATTTGTCCAGTCCAAACTCCTGCTGTAACTTGGCTGTATATATGGATGGTGTTGAGCAGCAATTCTATTTGAGATGGTGTTTTTTTTTTTCCATTCAGTTTTAGATTGTCCAGGAGGCGTTCAGATTGTTCAGTTTGTAAAGGAGGTGGGATAGCCTGGCAGGTGTTTTTGATGTTTTATAGCCATGGCCTGACTTGTTCAGTATTGTGGAGAGAGGAATCAATGCAATGACAAGCATTGGTGATAGCGAGCCTCCTTAAAAGATTCCTCTCTTGATGCTAACCTCTCCCAGTCTATCGCTCTTGACCAGCAACTGTGCCATCTGCTTTGCCATTGATCTTTTCACAAACCTTCTGGGTTTCTATTGTTATTTCTAGGGACTTTATCATCCAATTATGTGGCAAGAAGTCACATTTCTTCTTGTGATCAATCCAAGCTACATTCAGGTTAGTCTTCTTTCTCTTATAGTTTTCCAAAGTCATCCTGTCAATTAGGAACTGATCTTTTGTCCCTCTGCTGTTTCAGCAATTTCCTTTTTGCTCAGATGGAAAGAGCTTTTTTTCAACCAGATGCTGACCAGTTCTTGATCTTTTCCCCCCCTTTCTCTACCATCTATGTTATTATTACAAGCTCTTTCATTTTAGCTTCTTTTGTTTTCTTTCCCCACTTGCCTTATCCAAACTTCACTCTTTATTGTATTTCTAGAAAAGTAAGGTTCTACATTTAGGCAAGAAAAACAAAATGCACAAGTACAGTATATGTGGTACCTTGCTCAATAATGGTGACTGTGAGAGGGATCTTGCAGTCCTAATGGACAACCAATTAAATATGAGCCAGCAGTGTGTTGGCCAAAAAAGCCAACACAATTCTAGGCTGCATAAACAGAGGAATAGAATCAAGATCACGTGAAGTGTTAATATCATTTTATAATGCCTTGGTAAGGCCTCATTTGGAATACTGCATCCAATTTTGGTCACCACAACGTAAAAAAGATGTTGAGGCTCTAGAAAGAGTGCAGAGAAGAACAACAAAGATGATTAGGTGACTCGAGGATAAAATATATAAAGAATGGTAGCTGGAACTGGATATATCTAGTCTTATGAAAAGAACCATTTGACTGAAGTGATGTAGGGTTTCCTGCCTAAGCAGGGAGTTGGACTAGAAGACCTCCAAGGTCCCTTCCAACTCTGTTATTCTAATCTATTCTTTTGGTTGTCCCACAGCTGTGCCCTGAACTGCACTGTTTTTTCTTTGTCAGACATTTACTGGTTCATTGCAGTATCTCCATTGATAGATTGGTAGAAATAATAATTGAGCAGTTTTCTTCCTTTGACCAAATTCTTTGCTATTGATTCCCTTCCAGTAGCCTGTCAGCTTCATGTCCTGGTTGCCTAGCAGGGAGAACTGAGAACATTTACAGTGAATGCCCAGGAGCCATAGTATCCAACATGACTCTTGTTAATCCAGGCGACATTTGATCCAGCATGAAATTCAAATTGCTTATTCTCACCATATTGATTTTTTTTTTAGAACAGCTTCAGTTTCACTCCTTAGCTAAGACCTGTGTGATATAATTGGGCCTATTCAGCATAACATTGGCACCATAGAGCATGTAAACCCCTGAAAAAGACCTAATGAACAAGAGAAAAGAAACATGGCAAGGCAAAGTATTACATGATGTGTTCATAAGAAACTAGCAGGCAAGCAGACTACAAGAAGATCTGGTGATGACTAAGAACAGTAAAATTGCTGAAGAAAAAGTAGACCACACAATTATCTGCTGCATGAAAATTGCACAGATTGGCTACCAACAATTGCAAAAGACATTTTACTTGGAACAGTTTCCATCCTAAGGACGTTACAGGTGATGATACCTGTAACATCCTCAAACAACATTTGCCTATCCCAGGACCTTGGGAGAGGGTCAGTGGTGGGTTGCCCCCACTTTGGTCCAGTTCTATAGAACCAGTAGTAAAACCAGCAGGAGGCTCCACCCACCCATCATGATGTCATCATGGGTGATCTGCGCACGCGCACATACGCTCCCGTTGTGAACCAGTAGTAAAGGTAAGTAGAACCCACCCCTGGAGAGGCTCAATAGTATATGAGAATAACTATGCCACATTCAGCTAAATATCTGGCTGATTGTCCAAATAAACAATAATAAAAAAGTGCAAATAGATGGATAAGTTCAAGTAGCAGTAGATAATAAAATTATCTTTCTGAGTTCAAAAAGTCATGAGGTTGGTGACTGTGGTGGTCACACATTAGACAATTCTTACTTGACAGATCTACACAAAATATTTAAGTTATAATACTGACAACAAAGATCTACCATATATTCTAAAGGCCATTCTTTTCTTTTCTTTTCTTTTCTTTTCTTTTCTTTTCTTTTCTTTTCTTTTCTAATTTAATGCCTATGAAAACTGGACCATTAGAAAGGCTAAATAAAGAAAAAGGATCCCCTTGAAACATGCTGCTGGGAAAAATAGTTGAGAATACCTTGAACTGTCATCATTTGCTAGGTGAAATAAACCAGTCTGCTCACTGGAAGCACTAATAATAAAGCTAAAGTTGCAGTTGTTTGGATGTAATTCAGAGGCAAGAGTTACTGAAAAAATCCTTCATCCTTGGGTGGGTGGAAAAGAAAAAACAACAAAAAGAGAGCCACAAAGACATGGTGAGTAGGTGCTCTGATGACATAAGCTTACAAGAAATTAGAGAAGCAACAGGAATTGACAGGAATCCTAAGGAAATGATGTCTATCAGGTCACAAGGATATGGAAGTGACTGGATGTGATTAATCCTTCTCCATGGGCTGATATATAACAGAGTAACAGAACTGTAAGGAACCTTGAATGTCTTCTAGTCCAATCCCCTGCTCAAGCAGAAACCCTCTACCATTTCAGATAAATAGTGGTCCAATATCTTCTTAAAAATCCCCCAATATTGGAGCACCCACAACTTCTGGAGGGAAGTCGTTACACTGATTGTTTTAACTATCAGAGAAATTCTCCTTAGTTCTAGGTTGATTCTCTCCTTGATTAATTTCCATCATTTGCTTCTTGTCCTACCTTATAAATGTCAACTCATTTATACCAATTCTGAGCCATCTTTGTTATTCCCATATCCTTTTATTGTGCACTGAGATCAGACCAAATTTCTGCAACTCGTATACTCATATATTCATTATGTTTATTTTATTTTTTTAGGATTAGAGTTAGAGCTATTTTTTTTATTTTACAGGCGGAAAATACCTCATTCAAGACTGTTAACAAATGAAAAGGAAATGTTAAAAAAGAAGTAAATAAAAAGCTTTCACCCTTCCACATATAATCCTTCTAATGAAAGTTGTCCTTAATGGGAAGATAATAAGTATTCAAAGGGTCAATGAGAGCATACATACTATTGATCAATATTACATATACATAGGGATTGAATGCAAGGTTATTTGTATTTTTCCCCTCCCAAAAAATCTAAGGTAAAGGTAATCAGTGAAACAAAATGTTCCTGGTCATTCTGTCTAGAGTTGTACAGTCTGAGCAAATGTTATGAAGAAGAAGGAGGTGGTACAAGAGATTGCACCTTATTGAAAGGAAATGGGAATAGGATGCTTTTGATCTGCCTCTGCGTTCCTCTTTTGATTTCCAGTCTTGTAAATGCAAGTCTGGTTAATGAGCACTGTTATTTCTCCCTACCCCTTCCTCCACCCCATTTAAAGTTGTTTCCTGTAGTCAGAACTGTGCCTTTTCAAATTATCAGTTTATCATTGCATTTGTATTTTACTTTTTATGTTTGCCGATATATTCATAATGGAAATATATTTTCATAGCGTAGCTAATGTCTATTTATCCTGCTTGTTCTCCTTTGGGCTCATTATTTGTTGATGGGATTTTTTTTCTTTGTTGCTTGCATGTTTGGCTTCTTGCAAAGAGCCATTTCTAAAAATAAACATTTATTCCTTCTGTGCTGAAAGTAAATGCTTCCAAGGCAAATCCTACGAGGTGCTCAGCCATTGTTCAGCTGAATGCCAGAATTGTTACTTGAAAGGGCCATTCTGATAATGTAGTTAGGCATACAAGAACAAACCATGTTCATCACTGATCAACGTATTGGAATTATTAAAAAAATTGTGGGGATAGCCTCTGATTTATTTAGAAACAGTTAGAGTAAGATTGAACAATTAAAAGAGCAACAGCAACAAAGAGTAAAGCTAATTAGTTCAGACTTGTTTTTGAAGCATTTCAACATGGTTTTTATAGCATATTCAACATAGTTTGAATTATTACTTCTCATTCATTACAGAAAATTGCCTCCTGGTTTCCCCTAAATCTTGGAACAACATTTTTGTGTTGGAAAGAATATTAAAAAAGAAAATCCTGTCACAATAATATGGAAATTGGGAATATATTTAGTACCTGCTCTTCGCTTCACTTTATGTCCCCCTTGGATGCAGGGAAGCGACTTCCTGAAGGAAGCTTTTGATTCATGTAATCCTAATGGTATATTGATAATTGTGTTCCAGTTGCTCATGCATATATTGTTCATTAATATAGTATTCCAATGATACTGAACAATTCACTGTGTTTTTATCCACGGATACAGTTGTAAATATTACCATCAACATAGCTGGAATAAGCATTATGATGCCTTTAGCATCTTATAAAATGCCTTTTCACTTACCATTTTGAGTACATATATATCTGACCTTCACATACAGCAAAATAGGAATAATATCAATTGTGGATGCCTAGAAAAGTATCTGCAGTATTCTTGGCAGGATTTTGTTAATGGTGTGGTATTTCCTCCTTTGTAGAGCTGAGACTGACTAGCCCAAAGTCAGCCAGCTGACTTCATGTCTGAGGTAGAAATAGAACTCACAGTCTCCCCATTTCTAGTCTGAGGCTTTATGCATTATACCAAATTGGTGTTTGACAGTCATTACATGGCAGCAAAAGCACAGCCAAACATATAGTTTGTTTCTTTCTATGTTTTTTTTCAAAATTATATGGCTGCCCATCTAGTAGCCCATATCTATGCTACCAACAACAGTAAAAACAGTAAAAACATACCCCCCCCAACAACAACAACAACAAAAAGATACAAGGAACAAGAAACTGTTAAGGGACCCTATCCGACTAAATCCATTGAGTTCCTACTGACATCTACTGGTTGTAAACATTATTGCATTCCAGAAATAAGAGCTGTGTTTTTCTAATATAGTTTGATACTGTATATTTTTTTGCTTGGCTGCAGCACTCTCTCTATGTGTAGAACCTGATAAAGGCTCTATTTAAACAGGGTTTCCCAGCCTGTGCAGTATATTTGGGGAGGTGCAAACATTCTTGGGGAAAGAGCCTTTTAATTTTACATTTACAATAAATTTCCCAAAGTTCATTGTATTGCTTACATTTGTGGTCATTTTGGAGTTGCATGGAGAGGCATGCACATTAAGGAGAGGCATGCACGTTAATATTATACTGAAGGGAAGTGTAATGAAAAACAGTTTAGAATCATTGCTTTAAAGGATACAGCCAGAGTTGGTCCAATCAACAATTTTCATATCAACTGGCTACTTGATATGCAAATACTCTGAGACCCTGTCACTCAAGAAAAAAAAATCCTGAATTAACTATACCAGTTCAGGTTTTCTTTGAAGTCCTACTTACCTGTTAAGAACAATGCAGTCTGTAGTCATATTTAAGATTTGGACAGATTTTATAATGAATGGACTAACCCAGGGGTCAGCAACCCGTGGCTCTGGAGCCGCAGGTGGCTCTTTCATCCCTCTGCTGCGGCTCCTTGTTTCCGTCACAATTTTGAGAGGAGCTTCTGGTTATGGGGAGATAAAGCATGTCACATGAGGAAGAGACTCTAGCAAGGGGTGGTTTCCCGGTCAGCTCTACAATTGATAGGATGTTCAGTTAGAGGAAAAAGGATGCTGTGCTAGGAGAAAACTCTTTGGTGGCGGGGGGGGACTGGACTTCCGGTCAGCTTCAAAATTGAATGGGGGGCTTACAGTTAAGACCTTTGTGGCTCTTTGAGTGTTTAAGGTTGCCAACCCCTGGACTAACCCAATTCCCCAAATGCTTTCCTTTGTGATACAAAGTAGAGGAGGGCTCTCCTGGTGGGGTCTATGACAATTCACCACAGCCAACTCACCACAGGAGAACCCGCCATGACCAACTTGCTGCAGAACAAGAGTTACACTAATATCAAGGAAATGGTGGAAGAGTATAATTAAAGAATGGATGCAAAAGGGGGGACAAAATGAAATGGGAATGACAATTTTTTTTCAATTTATTTTAAATAATTAAACTGAATAATTAAATTGTCCTGCAATGAGTTGTCCCACAGCAAATTGGCCAGGTTGAGTTGGCTGCAGCAAGTTGTCGGTTGTGAGTTGTCCCATTCCACTCCTAGTGTCCTACGTTCCATCTCTATTCAGTTGTCATTATGCATATAAAAACATAAAGCTCAAATAACCAAATGCCACTCCCTTTGAAATATCCATGTTAATTATCCACAGTATTCCTTCCAGTGGCTCTGGAAAGCTTTGTGCCTTTTCATACACAAAAATGCTTCTCAAACATTTTTCCTCATTACCTAAAAATGCTTAACAGAAAGTCCTTTTTACCCAATGTAGGTAAAACACTTACAGTCAATTGAAATGTTCCTGCTCTGGTTGGGTAATGGATTCAGGTCTCATTATCCAAAGAAGCAAACCACTTTTTCCCAGTTCTGGGTAATTTACCCAGGTCCGGGATGCAATAATGTAGATATTGAAAAAGTGTAAATTGGAGTGTCCTGTTCCTGTCTTTCTCTCTCTTGTTACTCTTGGCTTTTGGCTGGTTTTGCTATCTGTTTTTGATGTCTGCCAATATTTAATGAATGAATCTCAAACTATATTTTGGTAGCTAGACTGAGTGGTGCATGTACTTGTTTTAAAACACTTATAGGGAAAGACTGGGTATGTGCTGGGTACAAGTTAACATTATTCATGGTAATTTTCCAACAGTTTATAGCATGTTCCTCATTCATATTCATATACAAAGCAATTTTTTTAAAAAATGAAACAATCCAACACCATAGTAACAGTTCTTTGTCTTCTCATTTGCCTACAGCCAAATGAAGAAGCACTGAATATTCCACTGGAGACTCAAGCAAGCTTCTCTCAGAATTAAGACAAAGAATTTTCTCTAATGAGATGTTCAGAGCAGCCAAGATGGGAAGAAGGAATTATATCAAAGAGCAATATGTATTCTATATTCATGACACCCATTTTGTATACCAAACACCATTTATGCTTATAATGAATACTGATAGATAATTCTGAAGTGAGGTGGCAAATATGTAAATTCTTACTTAGGAGAAGGAGAAACCTTCCAATAATTTATCTAGGGCAGGATTTCCCAACAGCAGTGTCAAGAACATCACGCCTCATAAATCCCTACAGGAAAAGTCCTTTGTGAAGTCTCCTCCTGGGATTGAAGTGTGGCAGCAAGCCCAGAGGGTCGGAGTTGTTGGAAAACTGGTTATATGATGAAAGACAGAATTGTTATGCCTGCTTTCTCCCTTCCCCTCCCACAATCCTGGTTAATTCAAAACTAGGTGCAAAAATCTCTCACACACTAACACAACTCTAGTTCATTCATAACTCCATAAATGTAAAAGTTTCATACTTCACTCATTAGAATGAGCATTGAAAAAAACAACAACACTCAGGACACAGTAGTTCTTGGCCAGGCACCAAGAGTCATCTGAAAACTTGGCCCCAGATCTGTAGATTCATTATGCATCTATTACAAATTTATATACACACCTTTTAAGATCTACATATAACTGAATAGTTGATCTGCTAGGTTCTTCATACATCTGGCAATGTGAGTAGTATTCTGCTATTAGTAAAGTGGCATAACTATGAATGGAACATTTTTGGTTCCCAAATGAAAAGCAACTAGCAGTTTCTTTCACTCACCCAAACTTTCCAACCGTCATTGGGCTCTTGCTGTTTTATTTTTAGTTTTCTAAAGTTTCTTTATTATTAAGATATAAACAAAAATATAAAGACAACACAAAAACAAACAAAACCCACACCACCTACA
>JANHZT010002312.1:85412-95478 GCA_032468215.1 Stegonotus admiraltiensis
GTCAGTGGTGAAATCCAATTTTTTTTACTACCGGTTTTGTGGGCGTAGCTTGGTGGACATGGTGTGGCTTGGTGGCCGTGACTTGGTGGGCATAGCAGGGGAAGGATACTGCAAAATCTCCATTCCCACCCTACTCCAGGGGTAGGATACTATAAAATCCCTATTCCCTCCCCACTCCTGGGGGAAGGATATTGCAAATCTCCATTCCCACCCCACTCTGGGACTAGCCAGAGGTGGTATTTGCTGGTTCTCCGAACTGCTCAAAATTTCTGCTACCAGTTCTCCAGAACCTATCAGAACCTGCTGGATTTCACCCCTGGTTCAAGTCGGTCAAGATCCATCATTATGTCACAGCAGAGGTTGCATCGTTTCTGTTCCTGTCTTTTACAAATAACAATGGACCCTACCAGCATCCTTGCCCACCAAGGATAGAAGACCTCTGTGCCAGCTCAAAGTACAGCCCAAGGGCAGCCCTAACAAGTCAATTGCCACATAAAGGAACCTCAACATTCCATCCTCAATCAACCTGATTACCTCAATTCTCAATTTTTTCAACAAGGTCTCTGCTGTTGCTCTGAAAGGACAGGTTTGCCTGACCAAAGAAGTAACCCCAGGTTCAGGAACAAGAACCTGCCTACCTTCTCCAAAAGTTTCCAGCAAATCAAATCTCTAAAATTTCCCACTCCCTTTCTTACAAACCCAAATATCCTAGCAAGAAACCTAGGTCTTCTCTTCAGGGCTGTGCTCTGTACTTCTGAATTTTCCATGCTGCTAAATGACAGGTAGAAAATATTCATGATAGGAGAGTTGAGTTTCAGACACTGCAGCGATATAGCGGTACCTAAATTACCTTGAATAATTCCTCCTCCTCCCTCCCACAAAAAAAAAGAGAGAGCTAAACATGGTTGTCCTGAACTATTACTTGGGAAGGAGACCTTCAAGAAGTCTCAAGGTTATCGGTTGGATTGGGAAACTGAAAAGCATCTTGGAAAAAGGCTTTGGTCATGAAAATGATGGACATTTAGTCACAAGGAATTGAATGTAAAGCAAGGAAGCTTTTATCTTTGCTTTCACTCTACAGTTCAAATAGGTTGGATTACTTCCAGAAGTGCTATCAAGATCCAGAGTTTTGCCATCACAATACAAGCTTTGTCTCCTTTTATACATATGCACAGTGTCATGGTCCAGATATAAAACGGGCAGCCCTGGAGTCATGCGGGTACAGTGATGCATTTGTTGTTTTCTGTCCCCTTCTTCACCTCTGTGGCCCCCTTTAATTATTATAATCTGCTCTACATAGACTATTTGAGAGATCTAACCAGTCTAAATTGGTGCTATTAGACATCTGACTGGAGCAAAATGTTAAAACTATACAACTCATTCCTTTTATCAACTGCCCAGACTGCTGCTCTTTTCTGAGCATAATTCAGACAACATTCAGTAAATTTAAGAAGAAATAATCGGTATATTATTGTTTGTGTTGATAATATAAAACGTTATGGCATAATTCCCCATCTCTTCTGACACCGTTTAGGGTTGCTTATTAAGCTTAAGGTTGTGAAGACATGCTTACAATCATATGAGAAGCCTCTTGGAAATGTCTCAAAAACAAACAAGGTTCTTGAATAGTACTTTTTCAGTGAAAGATTAGAACGGTTTTAGTCTGTTTAGAATCCTTCCAGTGACTAGCAGCTGTGGAAATCAGAATGTATTGTGGAAAATTAAGCATAATGAAGCTTGCTTAGGGCTCCTCCTCATGGCTGTATCAAGGTGGTTTCCTTTAGCTTCTGAAGTAATGTGTGCTAGTTTGCCTCATTACTGAGATTCAATTTGCCTCAGTAACTAAGGTAAGCTTCCTTACAGATTTATTGAGGAATAAATTAAGGAAAGTTATATGCTTTGTTTTTCTTTCAGCAAAGTTACTGGTCAGCAGGGAAAGCATCAAGCGATCATTCTCCCTAATGGGAGTTGGTTCTGAGAGAAGAGGCAAGCTTTGATGACGGTTGGACTTATAGGTTTTTCTGTCTGCAAAGCCTGGTTCTCAGACCACTGAGCTATAATTTGGATGAGCACAGCCTGCTAAAGCAGAAAAGGCTCCTTGTTATACTGGGCATCCCTCCCCGCTCCCCCCCAGTGTCATAGCAAGATAGATCATGGCTGTCCAGTAAAGCAGGAAGCCACCATCCATCCTCTGTTAACCAGTGGGGAGCCGACCCATCAACACTTGTTAGTCTGAGAAGTAGCTGACAGGCACTTTAGGGAAGCTTCAAGTGAAAACAGAGGGATCCTGGTGACTGTGTCTGTCTGTTTTAAAAATAGTTCCAAAACACAGTTGACAGTGGGGAGTTGTTACAAGATGCAGATGGGATCACTTCTTCTCACTTCAATTCATTTCACTTCCATTGCATTCCTCCATGCTGGTACATTGTTTGAGTGCTTTTAAACACAATTTAGAAATGGTAAACCCAGGTTTCAATGTAATCAGAAAACAGCCTCGAAGGAGTTGTGTGAGTCATGTCAAGAAGCAGGATCTCTCCCCCTTCTCTGCACTTCCCCTCCTGTCAACTCTTTTCTTTTCTGTTTTAGGTTGGCTGACAGGTTTTAGATAGTTGGCAACCAACTGTTTACCTGCCAGATCTCTAACACATTTTTCAGTTCTCTGGGATCAGAGACCTGGTGAGTAAACAGCTGGACTCCCTCACCATTTTTATTGCTGTGTCTTTTATAAACTGGCAGGAGAAACGAGAAGGGAAACTCTTTATCTTCTAGGACCACAGCCGTATGAATCAGCTCTGTGGGTGTAGATGAACAAACTCAGTTTCCTTTTCTTCTCAACCTGGTTACCTGAGAATAAGCTGCTGGTAAGGGAGGGATGGCAGGAGAAATGGAAGGACTTAGTGGGTACAAGAGAAAACTCAACTGGACCATCCCATTGCTCAAAGTAGAACAATCCTATAAAACAACACTACAACCAAATGGACATGTCTGAAGCATCCTGATATGGCCAGCAGGATGTGGGTAAATCTCAAGCTCATCTAGAAAACATTTTACGTCATCTCATTCCCAGCCCATTGTGGTGACAGCTTAAAAGCATACAGTATATAAAAGATTCAGATTTATTTATTTATTTATTTATTTATTTATTTATTTATTTATTTATTTATTTATTCAATTTGTATACCGCCCTTCTCCAGTGAGGACTCAGGGCGGTGAACAGTTTTAAAGAAGCGACCATTTTTTGTGTGGACATGACATATGAAATTGTGACTTCTTTAAAACTGGAGCATTTTTTTAAATTGTCTCCACAGTGGACCAGAAATGAAAGCAAAGCTATATCATGTCATTTATAAATGGTTAGTGAAGCATCCTCTTGCTGTAGTTCCAGGAATGCATGGAGGGGCCATGATCCACAGAAGTGATAGTGAACTAGAAGTCTTCTACAATTACCTCAGGAAAAGTTATGCCATAAAGAAAGATCAATGTCGAAAGCAAATCTTTTGGCTAATTTAACCACATTGGTAAAACTGCCAATGGTAGCTTTTGATCAGTAATTGATTGATGGTATAGAGCAGGGATGTCAAACTGGCAGCCCATGGGCTGGATGCATCACATGCAGGCCATGCCCATCCCAGCTCCGTGAAGGGAAAAAATGTCGCAAAAGTCATGTGATGGCAACATGACGTGGCGAGTTAAACACCTGTGGTATAGAGCATTATAACTTTTGAAATGGGGGGTGGGAGGAGGAGGAGGAAGAGGGAGGATTTAAGAAAGGGGTTCTGTGTAGAAACTGGAATACTTTGTCAACACTTAGAGCCAACTTGATGTAGTGATAACAGGCTAGAAACCAGGAGATCATGAGTTCAAGTCAAACAGCCATGAAATCAAATAAATGACTTTGGGGCAGTCATGCTCTCTCAGAAAGAAGAAAATGGCAAATCATTTCCAAAATGATGCCTAGAAAACTGCAGAGGCTTGTCCACATAATCACTAGTAGTCAAAATGACTTGCAGTTACACCCACTCTCCCAAAAAAAAAGCCTTCTAAGATTACTTAGTGACTATTTTGCCTTTTACATATTTTGTGACTATTTTGCCTTTATAGTAGAGCTATAAAATGAAGTGATGTTGCAGATGAAGAATTTGAAATACTTAGTCAATGTTATAATTTGTACATGGATACCGGTTTGTTCCTTTTATCCAGCATGTCTTTTTGGGTTAAGGTACAGATAATCAACCATTATCACTTAATGCATTTATAGTAGCAGAGGTTACTTAAGATGAGGATCTAATTTATGTGGTTTAGTAATTTTGCCAAATCAAGTTTATTTCTGGATTTCTAGTGTGAAATATATACTGTGTGTTGTTCACAAGAATTTCCAGTTCGAGTTTATCAACTGCTGATAGAAAAATGTTGTCGTCCTTTTTCCTATTAGTTCATTTCTCTTGATTTTGCTTTACCCTTCAACTCCATTACTGCTTCCATGACAATCCCTTGAAAAGGATTGCTTTAGATGATGAATCTCTAAGCACAGTTGGATTTGTGAATGTTATGAGCATTCAAACTTATTGAATGTCACAGTGGGTGACAAGAAAAAGCTGTCTGGTCACTTCTTATCACCACCTTTCTTTTAGAATACTTCTTACCACCTCACTTTCCCTTTGATTTTTTTTTTTTGGCAGATGGACACAATTCCAAGTAAAGCATTGAATCTTTTAATTTTCTAGTAAGACCTCCCCCTTCCTCCCCATGTAAGATCTGGAGGCATTGTTGTATTACAAGTCACACTTGAGGCTAGCTTTTTTTTTTTGCTCATTTCTATTTTTTTTTCCCATTAAAATAATCTTTTAAAAAATACAAAGGAAATTTGCCAAAAGAGGCAGCAATTGGGGGCTTTGCTTTAGCTATTCCTACCCTTCAGATTTGTCCTTACTTTCTAAGAATTCAATCTATTTAGCCCTTCCCTTCCCAAATATTACTAATGATGCATCTTTTGTTTCTATTCTTTGTCCATTTGCATATCTGCAACTTAGACATCCTCAATGCTTGAACTTCATTTGTTGCTTTAAAGATCTC
Organism: Stegonotus admiraltiensis; assembly: GCA_032468215.1. Classification (NCBI taxonomy): domain Eukaryota; kingdom Metazoa; phylum Chordata; class Lepidosauria; order Squamata; family Colubridae; genus Stegonotus; species Stegonotus admiraltiensis. The sequence continues at coordinate 90,486 of JANHZT010002312.1, forward strand.
TAAGCATTCAGTTGTAGAACTTCCTACATATCATGAAGCCATGATGTCTTTCCACCATCTTGCAATTGCCTCAGAAAAACAATAATGAATAGGTATAAAGAAGCTCTGAACATCATACTGTAGAGTTGTATGATAAGAAACAGGTAGATGTTGAATAGGATAGGGAGGAATCAGAATAGCATTTTCAGAGACAACCATCTATTTATCCTGAATAAGTTATCCTAAAACAATACTTGAATATGTGAATGGAATATCAATCATTACATTGTGCTTCAGAGTTAGAAAACCAAAAATACAGGTACCTAATAATCTAAGCCTACTCATTAAAATTGTGGAAGGGAATAACACGGTAGGTGGGTGGGTGGGTTTTATTTATACCTATTAGGCATTAGTGTCTGCTGAGGGGAAATTGTAATGTGCATCAAGGGACATGCATCATGGCATCATTGGGCAAATGAAACAAATTATATAATGTCATGATGCCAATTCTCCAGCTTTTATTCCATCATTTATGTCAGTGAGGCAGTGTTATACTTTATCTCACAAAGACACTCTCAGCTTTTGCAAATGTGAAAGGAGGCTAAAGGAAGCTGCAGAGGAGTGTTGAGCAGAGTGAAGTGAAGTAACATAGCCATTTTGTTTTACTCTTAGGAGTCCATGTTGCTTCATGAAAGAATTTCAAGGTATGTCAAATGTATGACCAACAGAGAGAAGTGAGCAAGTGAGAAAATATGACATGGCATCTTACATATCTGGATTTGATGCTGGCACTCGAGTTGAAAAGAATAAATTAGGGTTAAACATGTTTCACCTTTAAAAACAAAAAACAATAACAAAAATAAAATAATAAAAACTATTTTTTAAAAAAGAATGAGCAGGGGATTAGACTAGAAGTCCTCCAAGGTTCCTCCCAACACTGTTATTCTATTGTTATGCTGTTATCCTGTTAGATCATGATTTTCCTATGCACATATCATTGCTTTATCATTGTGGTTACCAGCTGATACCTATGTGCACAGAGTGCTTCCCTCAAACCTTTGTTGAGTTCTAATATCTATTGCCCTGTTTCCGAAAATATTTCCCTTTACCTCAGAAAGGTTATGAAGTATTTCTCCGTGACTTTGAAGCACGTGCATACAAGATATGAATCCCTTTTTTCTTCTAAAGACTAACAAACTTCAATTATATCAACTTGCTGAATATACCAACTGCATTATCTTAAGAGCCATTTCATGTATATAGAAATGCTTTTTGTTCCATTATAAAACAAACAAGTGTCAGTTCTGTCTTTTCCCCCCATTGCCAGCATCTGAATATGAAAGTTGCAATCCTTTGTTAATGACTCATCCAGCTAATCTCCATTCTATTCATAGCTTTGCACTGCCACTGTCGCCTTGCCAGGGCTTCCATTGCTGAATCTTTTGTTTCAAATAAAGAAACAGGCTGTTCTGATCTCCTGTAGTGCCAGGACTGAAGAGACTGACTTCTCTTTTATTTTTTTAAAATAGTAATAATCTTTAAAAACGTTGGAATAAATTAAATACTTTATCAAAGATGGGTAGAATAAATAAGTATACAAGCTTCCCAAGTGCATCAACTTCAAGTAAATAACTTTCTGATATCTATGTCAGTTTCTGAATCATCAGTGCATATATTCAGGAATATATAGCAATAGCACTTAGACTTATATATTGTTTTATAGTGCTTTACAGCCCTCTTTAAGTGGTTTACAGAGCATAATGCTCCCAACAATCTGGGTCCTCATTTTACTGACCTCGGAAGGATGGAAGACTGAGTCAACCTTGAGCCAGTGAGAATCAAACTTCTGGCAGTCAGCAGTCAGCAGAATTAGCCTGCAATGCTACATTCTAACCACTGTGCCACCACTAATAAACATTAGTCTCCCATGACCATCTCAACAACTCCCGATTTTCTACCTTGGCAACTCAGAAAGTAAATGTACAAAATCTAAAGGGCTTGCAATATGTTTGTTGTTTGTACTCATGCTAAAAAATATAAATACGCTCACAAGTTGAACTTGAGTTTCTTTGAGAACATGGACACAAACCATGCAGTATTCATTATGGCATCATTCAAGATGTTTTGCCATTATCTTCTTCTGGGATATTTTTTCAATTTTTCCAAGATTGGCTACAGTGTTTTCTCTTCTAGACACTAAGATGGTGTGTTCCTACTTATTTTCCAAGCCTAGACAAGATCAGTCACCAAGATTGGAAGATGTTGAACGAGGCTAATCATGCCACAAAGGGACCATTGGCATGGCTCTTATATGGCATATAAATTACCATCCTGTCAGTCCTTTTAAAAACTTTGACCTTTAAAGTTTAATCTTATTGCAATCTTCAGAATTAGAGGTCTCCATTTGGACTTCAACTTATGGAATTCTACAGGTACCACAACCAATCTCTAGAACTATTAAGGTATTACCATGTTTCCCTGAAAATAAAACCCTGTCTTATCTTTTTTTGAACCCTGAAATAAGCACTTGGCCTTATTGCCATGCGCTCAAAAGCCCGGTTGGGCTTATTATCAGGGGATGTCATATTTTGGGGGAAACAGGGTATTGTCTACCTATGTACATACTGCAAATCGTAAGAATTTCTGAACAGATGCATCATCCCTCCCTCTCCGATGCAAATATCATAATAAAAATACACAATAAAAATGTATTATCATGAAGATACTCTGTTTTTAATGCAGATTGTCATTTGCTTCTTTGTTTCAGCCTCTAAAGGAATCCTACCTAATTATGTAAATAAAATGCGATCTTTTTTTCTGAAACCACTGAGTTCATTAAGATTCGTATACGTATTTCCATAAAAAGTAAGACAGACCTTATTTTTGTTAGTTTCTCATTTTTTTACCCCAATTTCCGTTTTGGAGACAATTAAACATCTTGCAAACTCAGAGCGGGTTGCTTGCCCATGTGCCAAATGTGTTACAAGCTTTTCTGAAGAATTTAATGCCAATCTATTCCTTTTCCTACTATCTTTCTCCATACTGCATATTACAGTTCTGAATTCAAGATGAATTCTCTATGTTCTCTTTTGTTTCAATTTAAATCTGCAAAGTGTTAATATGTCTTGTGTTACTGTTTGGAAGAAATGTCCATCTGGGTTCAGTTCCAAGTGGGGAGAAAGACACTGGAAACATGGAGGCAATTTGAAAAGATGGTTTAATGGTGGACAGGACCATATGGTTTGAGTCCTGGGCAACATGGGTGAAAGTGAGAGAGAGATTTACACCCTCTCTTGGACTTTGAACTTGCTTCCTGTTCCTGTGAAAGAAATGTACTCTGATTGGTTGTCAGACTCCCATGGGGCCATGCAGGGGTAACTTTGTAGGTTGTCTTGAGTCCTAGGCTTGGTTGAATCTTGCTGGGTAATGTTATGAAGGGGCTTTGGACAATTCCTTTTATGGCTTAATGGCTTTGTCCTGGTTTGGATCTTGAGTGAGGGCTAATTCTATCACTTTGGAGCTGAAGGTCTTTTGTCTTGTAGATAAGCTGGCCCAGTCTTTTGTCTTGTAGATAAGCTGGCACCAAAATATCTGCTGGGCTGAATTTCTGTATCCCTTAAGATTTATATTCTTTTAGGGGAAATATTCTGACTTTTTAATATTTCCTAGAATATTTCATTTTTCTAGGAGAAGGGTGGGTGATAACTTTCTACATTGTACACAAAGCAAGTTTGGAATTTCCTTCTGCTTTCACACCAATTATGCTCAAAAGTTTTTAGAAATCAAACCACTAGTGGCACTAATCGAGAGTGTTGTGTGCTATTTTTAATATCTATATGTAAAGAGAGACAGGAGTAGGTGAAGAAATGTAGAGAAAAGTTTAACTTGTCTTTCTCCATGCACAGCATGCTTCCACAGCTATTAATATGTAATGGAAAAAACCTGAGAAGTACAGATAATCCTCGATTTACAACAGTTCATTTAGTGACTGTTCAAAGTTACAACAGCACTGAAAAAGTGGCGTATGAGCAGTTTTCACACTTATGACCATTATAGCATAGTCATGTGATCAAAATTCAGATGCTTGGCAATTGAGTCATATTTATGACGATTGCAGTGTCCTGGGAATATGTGATCCCTTTAACGACCTGGGAAGTCAGATTCATGTAATGCTTGTTTGACTAATTTAACAACTTCAGTGATTCATTTAACAACTGGGGCAAGAAAATTCATAAAATGAGCTTCATAAAGTGAGGCAAACTCACTTAACAAATGTTTCACTTAGCAACAGAAATTTTGGGCTCAATTGTGGTTGTAAGTCGAGGGCTACCTGTAACCTTATGCTAGGTAGTAAATGTTATATTGCCAATTTTGGGAGGAATCCCTAAATAAAGGCCCATAGTAAAATAGAAGTAGTCTTCACAAAGCTTAAAGACATTTATTTTTGAACCCGTGCAAAACTTTTAAGCTTTAGCTATTCTCCTAAAGAGCAGGATATTGAGGAGTTAAAATTAAGAATGGGGATGAAAACAGATGTCAGCCTTCCCAGGTAGTTCAGACTGGAAACACAACTAGAGGAGCTAATTCTACTTTTCTTTTCTTTCTTTCTTTCTTTCTTTCTTTCTTTCTTTTTTTGCAAAGCTGCATTAACTAAATCTTGCAAGTCTGAAGGTACAACTCTCCTGACATCTCTTTTTATAGCTCATAATTTAGTGACGATCCTTTCAGAGTTTCTTTCTCTGCCTGTTACGCAGCTTCAGTACACACACACACACCCTTTATCTGATCATTCACTTGGCAGCTTCTCTCCCCCCCACCCCAATCTGCCAAGGTCATTCCCACATACCATTAAACAAGAGGCTTCCATTCTCATCTTTCAAAAGTCTCCAAATAGGTGAAAAACATACTGAAATCCAGCTATTTTGGCAAAGACCAGTGGTAGGCAAACTTGGCTCTTTCACACCCTGTGGACTTCAACTCCCAGAATTCCTAAGACAGCCAAGTCCACAGGGTG
>JANHZT010002312.1:153597-164223 GCA_032468215.1 Stegonotus admiraltiensis
AGAGAGAGAGAGAGAGAGAGAGAGAGAGAGGGAGAGAGAGAGAGAGAGAGAGATGATCTAATGGTTGCTTAATGGTTCTTGTTTTATTGCTGTTTTGATACTGGGGTTTTATGTGCTCACCATGGTATTTTACAGGAATAATACATAAATGTAATAAATACATGAATAAGTGATCAATAGATTTCAACAGAGACACCCACACTTCAATTCACAGCATTGCTTTGAAGTATTGTATTGGGTACTAATTGTGACAAGCACAAATCAGCCATGAAGCCCAACCCTTTTATTTATTTATTTATTTTAAAGACCATCTCAATATGCTTTTGAAATTGTTGATTAAATTGTTGGTCTGTAATGAAAGATAGAATATGTGGCTTCTTTTTTCCTTTGACTCAGACAGAAGAAAATGATTCTCAGGAGCCTACTTCAACAGACCACTTTTTCATAAGATTATTATAGTTCAAATATACCAGTTATGACTCTTGGTCAGAGAGTATGAAGCCTGTCAAAAGTCTCCTAAATTTCCTTTTGGCTCACATCACATTAATCATATCACAAGTCAAGAGTCAGTAAGGTTACAGCTATAGACATTTTAGCTCTCAATAGGTTTTTCATATGAGTCTGCTTTATTTCTTCTAGCCTTCTGTATATATATACTGCCTCCTTTTTTTGTCTTCCATCATCTTGCAAACAATTTTATTTCTCATAAATTAATGAATTTTCTAGAACTGAAAGCAACCCTCATTATTTTTATTTTTAAATTCTAGCTATAAATCCCTACATATTTGCAGTAAGAAATCGTTAGTTCTAATCATATATGGGCACTACTTTGGTGTAGAGGTTAAAGCCAGCTGGGTGATCTTGGGTCAATCACTCAACTGTAGGAAGAAGGCAATGTTGAACCACTGGTGAAATCTTGCCAAGAAAACAGCAGGGACTAGGAGTTAACACTGATTCAAAGGAATACATACAAATGTTTGTCATTTTTTTTCTTTGTAGATGTTTCATTATTTCAACTAGGTAACAACATCATTAATGCTAGAAACATCTGCAAGAAAACAACCAAGCTCAGAGAGCATCAAGGACCCTTATTTCAACCCTGAGCTACAAATATTCTCCTTTAAATGTTTGTCATGTATGATTGCATCACTGTAAAATGTAAAAGGTCTTTCCTATTTTGAATGTTGACCTGATTATTCTTTATTATTGAAGTTGCAGGTGGTATATAGACAATAAATTTGTCTATTTACTTACCCCACTTTTGTTCTTCAGTTTCAGCTGCTTTTTTTTCCTCTTGTGTTTTCATTGCCACCATAATCTTGTGTGGTAAATTAAGTTGAAAGAGAGTGGGTGCTCCAAAAATTCCCACTGAGCTGCTGAATCTGGATCACCCTTGTGCCAGCCCAGCATCTTAACAGTTACACCACACTGGCTCTCTCTTTTTAAAGTATTTTTTCACTGAAACGTTTAACAGAAAGATAAAAACTAACCCAAAACAAGAAAGAAAGAAAAAAATCAAAGAAAAAAATCAAAGAAAAAGCAAAATGTGCTAAAAAATAAAGTCAAAGAAAATTAGAAAAAGAAAATCCATATAAAGAAGTGGCTTCTGACATTCTTCATGGCAGTTATAAGTATAAATACATTTTGACCCCTCTCTGAATTTTCACCACATTACACTTTTTCAGTAATCTATCTTGCCTAATGTTGAAAACCACAAGTCATGTTCATTTTTTTTTCATTTTTATGTAAAACTTTCATAAGAAGCTTCTAGGCAGCAATAAATGTAGACAATATTTTTTTCTCTAATCAAAGAAGTTAATTTATCCATTTCCTATCCATCATCACACCGGCTGTCTCAAAACCTAGAAGACATGATGTCACAGAACTATTTATTTATTTATTTATTTATTTATTTATTTATTTATTTATTGTATTTATATACCGCCCTTCTCTCGAAGGACTCAGGGTGGTGAACAGCCAACAGATAAAACACAGAGAATACAAAATTTAAAAACAGTTTAAGATCAGATTAAATCAATTTGGCCCACAATTAAAACACCCCTATTTTAAGACAAATAAATTAAACAATTAAACAATTAAAAAGAGTTAGGCCAGCCCAGCTTGTTGGAATAAAGATGTCTTTAGGGCACGGTGGAAGGTGCATAGATCTGGGATCCGCCATATCTCTGGAGGCAGCTCGTTCCAGAGGGCAGGTGCCCCCACAGAGAAGGCTCTCCCCCTGGGGGCCACCAGTCAGCATTGCTTGGCCGATGGCACCCTGAGGAGCCCCTCTCTGTGGGAGCATACTGGGATAAACTAAGGATTTATCTGAAGCAATATTTCTCTGGAGAGTTTTCTGCTTTTCTCATGATCCATGTTTTCACTGAAACTCAGTTATAGATTAGTTTTAAGATAAACTGTTTAAGAAAACTATGGGAAATATCTGCAAGGGTTTTTTATATACACACAGCTATCAAATAGTGATAAAGTAACTTTTATACCTGCCTGAAGAAGCTGCCGGTGATCTCTCACCTTACAATAGATTGTTAGGCATTATTATGGCAGAATGGGGATTTTCCTACCCCTATTCCTTTTTCTCTCCAAGAAAACCCCTTTACAAGGCCATTGAACACAACTGTGATGGTTTGTCTCAGCAATCTGGCCAACTCGAGTTAAGTTTTTACTACTGAGTATTGCTGCTGATAGCACTGATGCTGTGCCAAACTTAATCAACTTTTAAAATGCTATTAAGCAAAGATTTAGAGATTTTTTTGAAAAGGAGAATCATTACTTATTACCATTTTTTTTTTACTGTTGTCTTCTCTAATTTTAGGAGACAACAGATGTTTTTCATTATCTTGTTCCCCATAAAACATGTAATTGCTGAGCTGCAGTTTGGAACAGAAGACAGCATTCAACAATTCATTATCAAGCTGCTGAATAAAGCTATTTAGAACACATGCAAGAACATATCTCATAAGTCAACATATGTGGCAATCTGCAGGCTAAATCTTCCAATTTGTAGCACGTTCCTCCTGACTATTGTTGTTTGCAATTTTTTGCATCCTTCTTTTTCAACACCACCAGCAGTAACATTTTATTGCCTGCCACAACCACTTTGCTTTGCAGTAGCCCAGCTGCAACAACTGCACATAAAAATGCCAGCCCTCTTTTTGTTGGGTTCCTAAAGAAAATGAAGGAACAGAAAGAATGCATGTTTATTCATTTACGATAGCAATTGGCTGTTATGTATCGTCACAGTTTTCTGAGGAGTGGGGATAGAAATATAAAAGTGTTATTCTTGATTGTGATGAAGCACATTGTGGATGTGAAACAGGTCAGCAGTCATTTAGCTCTGTCACAAGACATATTCAAATCATGTCTCAAGAAAATGCAACAGAAAATTACAGGCAAGGTAAATAGTAAAAACCCACTGGTTTATGATTGGAAGGAGAGATGAAATCTCAAAGAAGTTGCCTTATGCATTTGTGAAAAAAATTTCTATCATTTGAAATTCACTGTCACATGTCTGATGGGCTAAGTGTGATGGGATTCCATTGGGAAATAAAAGGAAAAGAAAAATACACAGTCTAAAATACATATTCAGCTTCCTTACAATCCCAACTTTTGTTAATCTAAATTCAGGATTCTAAACCACATTATGGTTCTTGATTAACCACTTAACCTGTTACTAACCAAACCTAGTTTGTTGTATTAATTCTTTAACAAATTTAGCTGCTTAATTTTCATTAAACTGACATAGGATTTAATTATGAAACTGGTGTGTGTGTTTGTTTGTGAATGAATTTCTAAAATGAAAAAAAAAATGAAATGATCCTTAAGATCAAGTGTAGCTTTTCTGAGAAACTAGAGCAGTCCTGACAGGGAAGGAGACAAATTGACTTGTTCCTTATATGCAACCTAGATTTGTATGTGAAGTGCACAGCCCCAGATGTCTTTCTGCATCCTCCTCCAAGTTCTTCAAAACCAAATTGCTGAAATTGAAAGGGTATATAACCAATGAATTGTCAATAATAGTGATAATTTTCAGCAGTTTCTTGGTGGTGATGGAGAATGATTAAAAGATGTTATCTCTTTGATTAGGCTCAGTATATCTAAATAACAGGGGGACAGGGTGGTTCAGTGACTAAGATGCTGAGCTTGTCGATTGAAAGGTCGGCAGTTCAGCAGTTCGAATCCATAGTGCTGCGTAATGGGGTTAGCTCCCGTTACTTGTCCCAGCTTCTGCCAACCTAGCAGTTCAAAAGCACGTAAAAAATACAAGTAGAAAAATAGGGGCCACTTTTGGTGGGAAGATAACAGAGTTCCGTGCACCTTTGGCATTTAGTCATGTCAGCCACATGACCACAGAGACATCTTGAGACATCACTAGCTCTTCAGCTTTGAAACAGAGATGAGCACCGCCCCCTAGAGTCAGGAACGACTAGCACATATGTGTGAGGGTAACCTTTACCTTTACCTTATCTAAATAACAAGGGAGGAAGGGAGCACTTCTGTTCTGCATGATATCATCAACCCACTTTCTGTGATTTTTACTTGTCAAAAATAACATTAAAAAGACTTTCTGGTATTCAAACAGAGGATAGTAAACATCCTTTACCTAATTTGTGGATGCACAAAGTATTTTGTGCATTTTTGTTTTATTTGGCTTTGTTTTACTGAGGTGTGCAGGAGGGTTTTATAGAATAAAGGAGGGATTGCATTTCAGTTTGGGAAATTAATGTGGTCCAAGCAAAAACGAACATGCCCATCATAAAAGCTACTTGTTTTCATAAGATGAATGCCATGCCCCTCTTTTTTTCAGCATATCCAGTCTTAAAACTTCAGCATTTCACCATTCATTGAAATAGAAGCTCAGAATTGAATAGCTCCTATGCTGTGAAAAACAAGGTATGTAGGAACTGTAAAACATAGAACCCCTATGAAAGCAACAATCTTCAATTTTTCCACTTTAGCTATAACAGTCTTGTTGTTTTTAAATCTATTGAGTTCTATTTGAAATAGTTTTGAGAAAACAATTTGCTCCTTTGAAGTCCCAGAAATTTTCCCACCTTGCATTTTGTTAGAGAAATCAGAGAAATGTCACTGTCTCTTTTATGCAGCATACCCCACAAAACTGGGAAATGTTTCAATACCCCCCTCCCCGGGCTCAAAAAAACGACATAGGGGGCACTCAGATACTGACTGGAACTCACTGCCAGCCTTTTAGCTTAATTCATGCTTTCACTCCCAACATTTTTTTAAGTTGCCTGCAAGATCTCTTACATCTAATTAAGCAGCATCGAGTCAAAGAGAAATTGTATCTTTCGCTAGTCAGAGGCAGGCTAATTGTACAGGCTTTGCTTCAAGACATGAAAGAGTTGACTTTGTCCTCAGTATGCCTCAGATGAACCTGAGCAAAGAGTCCTTGTTATCCTCTCCAGTTTGTTCACATCCAACTGCACAAGCTGCGACCCCGAACAAGAGCAACAACAACACTCAATTAGAATTTTCCTTGGCAGTGAATTGTCTAATTGCCAAAGAGTGCTTATGAACGTCTCAAAGATATGCCATGCGACTTATTTTCAGAGATACCTTTTTAAAAGCTAGATTTTTTTTAAAAAAAAATCCTCTGGGTATCATAAGGGGAGGGATAGGGGAAGAAAATGAGGGAAGTGACAAAAATAGTGTTTGAATGTTTTCTCCATGATTGCTGCCATAGATCTGGCTTTGAATAACCTCCACAGGGAAAGCACAGTGATTGTGGAGTAGTTGAAAGAAGATAACCTCTCCAATAAGGCATGTGAAGAGTGTACTTGGCTATCTAACACAGTGGCACAAAGTTTCATCTTGTTCTGATACAAAGATCTATCCACTGGGAAATGTAATTTTAGAAATGAATCGTAGGGGGCTATCAGATTTTAAAGATATCTCCCCTCTTCCCAATAGTTTTATTTCCCTTAGAAAGAAACTGACAGGCACTTTTTTAAAAAAGTGTATTTTTCTTGATGTTTTGAAAGGTTATCTTTTAGCTTGATTTTAGGTTCTGTGAAACATTGATAACAGCCTGCCAGAGCTGATGAATTTGCACTAGGTTTTTTTTTTGTAGAGTCAAGGGGAGTGTGTGTGTGTGTGGTGGGAGAAAGATTAGGGATTTTTTTATATCATGTTTTTTCACATGAAATTACCCAGGAGCCGGTAATCTTTATAATGAGCATTTGAAATAGAAAAAGATCCGTCAATGATCAAAACTTTAGTATCACAAAATCCCTACTAACACACATGCTTTCAGTCAGGTTAACACTAGAATTACATGAAAGTCAGTGTGATATAAGGATTAAGGTGTTGAAATAGGACCAGAGATATCTAGCCATGAAAGTTCATTGCATGATATGGGGGCAGTTAAGCTCTTATCTTATCTACCTCACTTTCAACATGAATGGATTTTAAGTATTCACTGATAAACAAGTTTGACATGGATAAATCTTCTAATTTTTTTCCTCTGCTATAGAATCAGAGGAAATGCTTTTCATTACACAATTCCGTAACAATTTGACTAAGTCCAAGGCAAGGCTGACTTCTATAAAGTCTTTAGGTTCCTCAGTTTTGATCTTTTGATTTAAAGATCTGATACTGGGTTGAGAAGAAGCAAGAGAGATTAAGCATAATATTATTCATAATGAATGGAGAAATTGTAAGAAGATGGGAGCCCAAAGACATCCCACTGGTTTTTCCAAAACACTTTTTGAAAATATCTTGAAATAATCTAAGTTGTTAATAACTTTTGATACAGAACAAATATTCTGATTGCTGTGGGCCACTGCACTGGATTACTAGTAGCACTGAATTATTGAACTTTAAGTTAGTGACAAACTATACCAGATCCAGACTGTATACTTCTTATACTAAACTTGTGAGCAATCTGAGGTAAAATTGCTGGTAGCTGATTTTCTTCTGTCACTGTAAATGAAAAAAAAATGTGTAGGTCAAATCAATTACACCTAAATAAATATGAGTGGGGTGTTTCAAATTTAACACAAATAGCATTGCACAATATTTTGATTTTTTTTAAAAACCTGAATTTTTCATGATGCCTGGTATTTATTTGAATCTCATATATAGGCTTTGTCTACTACTAGTGATCCTATTATTGCTGGAAAAAAACAAACTAGTTTTTTAGTGTTAAATTGGGGCTCAGATAAAACTTTGTTCGCTTTTATCAATCCTTGTATTCCTTTTCCATCAGTCTTATTTCAAAGAGATGCTGTCTACCTCTTTTAAATCATTTTGTCAGAAAGTTTTATATATATTTTTTTCTCCAGACTGTTCAGTTCAGAAAGATGCTAAGCACTTGTCAAAGGGACAGAAAAGAGTTGCAGGGTGAAGTTGCTATTATTTAACTGGATGGCTTTTCTGGGCAAAATTGATGATAATTGCTGCCCAGTGTTACTACAGCTTGCTAAAAATGTCTTTGCTTTTAAATTGTGTTTTTCCGCTACTTTGATGGATCTGCCACAGCAGGAATGTGTACCTTTTTTTAGAGCAAATGAAGACACAGCCTTTTCTGGGGTATTTTATAATCTTTTCTGTCATCTTTTAATGCATGTCCCTTTCATAAAGAATGTGATTTTGATTTCTTTTTCTTTTCTTTTTTTCTTCCACAACTTCACTTTTTATAAGTTTCTGCTACAGGTATAGACTAGCACCTCTGGGTTTCTGAGAATGTTATAACAGCCATGCATGTTATAACAAGCATCACATGGTTTCTATGCAAGATCTTCAGCAACAGCAATCCATATATCTATGGCTTCAGCAGCATTCTCCTTTTTAAAAATAATTTAATGTTTAAATTAAAGTATCCATGCCAGGAGTGAGTGGACCAGCTCCATTTAACCATCTACTTTGGGAGGGTGATTTCCAATCTGATGGTTTGTATTTATTGTTTAAAATATATAGAATAATATTTAATAATAATATCTAGAATAATTAATCAGGTTATAACTGTTGGCAGAAGAGTGGTGTGATGGTCTAGATATGAAGGCTCTCATTTCCCATTCAAAAGGTTGAGAGTTCAATCCTGGGCACCAACAGATGTTTCTCTATCTAGGCACAGAGAAAATATCTGCTGTGAGCTCTGAGTAGTAGGCATCCAGGCAGTAAATGCTCAGCTCTAGTCACCCCAACCCCATCCTGAAGCCAAGGGATTATGGAATCATAAAAAAAGAAAAACTGGTAGAAGAAGGAGATTATACTTATTTTCTAAAGTGAGTAAATTGTCTTTTCTATCTTCCTTAAGATTTTTTTAAAGTAGTTATGTGGTCATAAGGCCATTACTATCAGGGAGTATTTTGACAAGAGATACCCAGAGCTGCTATAAAAATATTGGGATTTATAAAATCAGAAAAAAATGTTAGCCATTTTGTACACTTTAGAAAGTAAGTCTATTTTCATCCATGTCCTCATGTTCCATGCTCCCCTGTTTTCCCTCGTCCTCCATCACCCATAGGCCCACAGCCCAGGATGGGCTGGAGTTCGGAGCTTCTTCTAGATAAAATTTGTCATTCTATAAACCAGGTAGCAGTGAAATACTGTATCTACATTTAACAATCCTAGTCCCATTCCTAGGATCTATGGAGGAAATATTGCAACTATTATATCAATATTCACTTTTGTCTATGTTCTGTTTCCATGATTATCAAACATGTGCCTTCCACAAAAGAGAAAAAAAAATATGCAGGGCAAAGAGATGGGTTGCAGCTACAAGGAAAAGGAAGGAGGGAGGGAGGGAGGGAGAAAGGAAGGAAGGAAGGAAGGAAAGAAGGAAGGGAGGAGCTAAGTAAAGGGTAAAGCTATGGCAGAGAAATATCTTAGCTAATAAACATGAATAAATACTATAACTGTAGTCCAGTTTACTGTCCACACTAATAAAGGAGTATTCCAATCCATTATTTTCAAAATATTTTTTAATCTTAAAAAACAACTCTCACCAATTAATTTCCACTGCTGTTGTATGCACCATCTTCAATTAATAAACAGCTTTCAAGATAAACTCTGCTCAAAAATCTACTCTTATGCACATTTCCCAGATACAATTATTTCTTTAGATAATTTGCCATGATGTTGGTTTTCAGTCATACATTTCCTCCAATATAAATTATCTCTCATTCTTCCATACCTATTTTAAATTTAACTATCCCTCTGTGTAAGCAACTGCCAAAAACATGTCCTTTTACATGAAATTTTTTTATGAAAAATGTGAAAGGCTTGCCTCATTTCACCCTCTCCTTTTTGCACCAGAGAAAGGCACGAGTCAAAATCAAAATTAAACACCCTCCCGCTACAGGGCCGAGTTTCCAATCTTGCAAATTTTTACTTTAAAATAACCCTTGAGAAAGCAGAAAAAAATACCAATTTCTGAATGGAATACTTAATCATCAGAATTTTATATGGGGCCATAGAAAAAGATAATTGGTTGCTGGGAAGCAATGGATTTTAATTGGGCCATTGTCGTTGGCACAAAATCATTCCCATCTGTTTAAATTGCTCTGAAGCACTATTTGTGTTGATGCTTTGTTATATTTTTAGTTACAATCCTTTAATAACAGCAAGCCAAATTGTTGACAGTGCAAAACCTTTTTTTCCCCCTCTATGAACAGGGAAAAAAATACACTCTTTATATTAACAGTTGGATGCCAAATTTGTGATAATGAGCACATTTCAAATTTGGTTAAGCGTAAATTCTATCACATGCCCAAGAATTTTTTTGTTTAAAATTCATTTCCAGTGACTGAGGAATGAAATGATTCCATTCAACTTGGTTTTGTCTGCATGTTTAAGGATGCATACAAACATGTATGATAGAGAATAGTATACATTCATAGGGATAAGTTTGGTGTGTATATGTAAATCAGTGTATATACATTTGTCAATATCTGAGCAGCATATCAACAACTAATAGGATATCTCAGGCACTGGATTTGAACTCTGAGGTACTGTAACTAAGGGGGAAGTATCCATTGCAGAGACCTAGTCATACTTTTTCAATATGTTGGCAGTTGTCCAGGCACCTAAGAATGGCGTCAAGAATCTTTGCACGCCTATTGCTCAATTTGTGTACTGCTTAGGACAACTGGAGAGATGGTGGTGGTTACCACTGTTCTTTCAGTTTACACATCTCCTGAAGCAGCAAGGGACAACAGCAATGTTTACTATGGATCAGCTAGGTCACCCAGCTGCTGAGTTGGTGTGAAGCGTCTATGGGAACATTGACAGCTTTGTAGTGGGAACCTTTATATGTCAGATGACAAAACAAACAAACAAACAGACAAATAAAAAGTAAAAGTAGACTAACCAAAGCATAGACTATTAGTGTTAAGAAGAAGAGAGTTTCTGAATTATTCTGGACTAGTAGCAATATCCTCATATATCTGTTTGTTTCTGTCAAGAGGCCCCTTTCTTATCTTCAACTCAATACCATGATTTTCCTGAATGCCATCACTCTGCTAAACAACTAATTCCCACAACACTGTCAAACTATTTACTAAGACTATATTACTATTATTCTTCTCATCCTTCCTATTACCTATCTCCTCCCACTTATGACTATAACCTTGTTGCTTGTATCTT
>JANHZT010002314.1:0-10788 GCA_032468215.1 Stegonotus admiraltiensis
TGTGGTGATGTGGGAGTGCATCTTCTGACCCTGCAGTGCTCAGCCCACAACTCTCTGCATTCTTCCTGGCCCAGCTTACTAAGGAAGAGGGAACAGCCCTGATGCCTCTGATGCCCCCACACACACACGGCCCCAGCCATTGCTTCCCAGCTTCCTCAAGGGCACGGCACATTTCAAAGGTGGCAGCGCACGTCTGGAGGTGCCGAACAGTGTCCCGCTGCGAGAGCGGGGCCAGGCCTCTCCACCATCTGACTCGCCAATGGGGGGGCTTCAACAGCAATTGTACCACAATGAAGGCAGAATACTGTTGCCATGCAAAGGCAAGTGCAGGGGCACTTCGCTCCCACACTAAGGCTCCACCCATCCCCATCGCTGTGACAGGGCGATAGCTCTTTCATACCTCTGTCACAAGAAGGTGACAGGAAGTCACAGTAGAGGGGTAAAAGAGCCGCATGGATCGTATTGTGGCTCCACATCTTAATAGGCTTCAGGAGGAGGACAGGACCCCATCTCCCCCATTGTGAAGCATACAAGTGAAAAAGTTCATTCAATCAATTCCAACTTCGCAAGATTTTTTTCTTTCGTGAGAAGTTGGAGTTGATTGAGTGAAACGCAATGGAGAAACACAATTGAAGCTGGGCTGGGGCAATGGCGTGTGTGCCCATAGAGAGACTCTGTGTGCCACATCTGGCATGCATGCCATAGGTTCACCATCATGGTTGTAGGGGTATTCAGCATGCCTAATTTCCCTCTCCCTTAGACTAGATTTTTATTTTGTTTGTATTTGTTTGTAGTCTGTTCTTAGTTATTCACAGGAGTTTACTTGTCATTTGAAAACTTTGTGTTTTACTCATGAAATTGCTGGTCTTAGTTATGCCATTTCAGCTACCAAAGACTCAGCATTCAGAGAATGAGTTCGCTGTTGGAGCATGGGACAATCCTTCAAATTCACTCAATTCAGTCCAGCAGACTAGGTATGCTGCAGAGCCCATTGGCCAAAGAATGTTCTGGCTGGTGGGCCCAGAAGAAGGATCTTCTTTGCAACGGCCCCTGCTCTATGAGGACTGAGCAACAGCCTCTTTTCTGTTGAGGCCTTCAGAGATAGAATGGCCTCAACTCTGTTGATTATTTATTTATTTATTTAATTAATTAATTAATTAATTAATTAATTAATTTCCATACCGCCCTTCTTTTAGAAGGCTTTAAAAACGTGGCTATGTAGCTGGGCATGAGGCTCCAAAGATGCTACAGGCCCCTTCTCTTCGCTTTATTGTCGATTAGTCAACTAGCTCAGCTGCTGTATATATTTGTTTTGGTTTGTTTTTATTGGTTTTACCTGTTTTATCATTTCAGAATTGTAAGCCACCCAGAGTCATTTATGGTAGTTGAGATGGGCAACAATGAAAATTAAATAAAAATAAATAGGATTACTTTTCTCTTTTATTCTAAGGTACACTTTTTTATTTTAAAAAGAATGCTAAAAGCACCTGCAGTTTCCCTCAGGATCATTTGGCTAAACAGCACCACAATAGACATTTTCCCTTCAGGCTCCAGATAGTATTACTCTTTCTAAGGTTCCCTGTCTTGAAAAGTTCGCCATATACATAAAAGCTGACCTACAATCCTCTTTTCTCTAGTGGGGGTGTTTGTATGATTTGATGATGGGCTTTGTTTGTTTTTAGTTATTTAATACTAGTAACCCTTTTGCAAACTAAGTCAAGTGATTCAGTCCATTCCATCCTATTTAAATTACTATGTATATCCTGCCCCTTTCTTCAAGAATTAAAGTGGCATATATAGCACGTCTTCACCTCATTTTTTTTCCCCATAAAGTTGGGCAAGAATGAATGCCTAGCCTAAAGATACCCAAAGAGTTTTTATGGCTAAGGCAGGCATTCCAGATATAATTACAAAGTTGCAAATACCACAAACGTGTGTGGTTTTTATTCATTTATTAATTCATACTCAGGAGACAGTTTAGTCTTAAATGGCATGCAAATAATTGTTTGTCACCAAAAAAAATGACAAGGCTAAGACAAAGTATAATTATGATCGGATTTAATTTTACCATGTGGCATTAATACGAATTCTCCCTACCTGATTTATTTTTATAAATGTAAAAACTTCCATTTGTCTGTCCCCACTGTCTGGGGACAGACAGTGAAAATTTTGCAGCTCTAGGACCAGTTTACATGGTCCTAGAGCTGCAAGTTGTGCAATTGATCTTTGGCTAATTCATTTCATAGATGGGGATTGTGATGAGTATTACTACACTCCTTAGAGAAAGAGCAAAACTTTGAAAAAGAAAGACAAGGTAAACATCCTCTTAACTCTGAGAAGGAAAAGGGAATGAGAAAGAAAGTCAAGATAACATTGCCGTGACTCTCTTTAGTATAAGAAGAGGCAGTGGGAAAATGTCAGGCTTTCAAGATTCTGCTATTAAGCCCCATAATAACAGAATTTGCAAGTAAACCTTATGATGTCTGTTTTCTACTCTGAAATATATTGATTAGGGAATGCATACATTTCTCTGCTACCACCACATAACAGTTACAAGCATAAAATAATAATTGCCCCAGAGAAGTACAGAAAAAAATTTATTTCTAGATCTAGAAAGCAAGGAAAAGTCAACTTCTTTAGCATATTGATTCTGGCTGTTGAAAAGTTTCAGCAAGGCCTGATGATTGGCTGGTCTACCTTCGAGGGCATGAGCTGAAAAATACAAAGGAATATTCAGTCAGTCTCTATGTCATTATAATGTGTCAACTCTATACAGAGTTCAATCTGGAAGACAGCAGACTGACTAATTTAGGACAGACCAGGAGGAATAAAATAAAATTCTTTTAACATTTCATATACAAAGAAAAATATAGCTTTTTCAGTGAAATGCTCTGTAAAGTCATATTATCAAGTCTCAGGGCAGAAGAAGTGGTTCCATCTGGAAGTTGTCAGATGTAATCCGTGGCATTTTCAATGAAAGAATCCAAAACAGCTCCACTCAGCCAGGCAATGCTTTGACTAGGAGATTTCTGCTTATAACTTTGAATTATTAATGGTCAGACTACCATTGATGATACAATTAAAGCAATTGCATACACTCATGCAGTTTTTCTTATAGTTCCTTCACTATATTAAATTCCTATTAAAAACAATATTTCATAATTGTTTCCTGCTCCTCTACCAATACTACATTAATAATATGGAACCACTAAGTAGCATCTACATTTCCCAAGTCGCTCTTTACCAGTCTTTTATAAGAAAGGTATATAAGGAGAAGGGGGAAATTCAAAACCAAAGCCATGATCAGTGTGTTGTAAGCACAGTATATTATAGAATGTACCTCTTCCAGCCTGATTAGTCCTCAAAGGTGAACTGGAGGAAAGATTGAAGGAGTCTGGCTTGTTCAAATATGGGAATTAGCCACTCAGCCAATGAAAACCAAGGGCAGAGGAAGCATAAAATAGACTGGATGTCTAAAAAGTAATGGCAAAAAGACTGCAGGTTCTGAAAGTGCTTCAGATTTTCCATAAGAAATACATGCAATCTCAGGAGCATTATTTCTACAATCTTGCTCTAATCTTTTAAAAAAAGTGCCATGAGAAAATTGATTTCAAAACATAGGTGCTATCCAAATGAATGGTACATTTATTTTCCACTACAGATCTATGGTATCAAACCCACTAGCATAGCAGGATGTTCACAGATAAAAGGTGCATCTCCAACAGGTAGAAAATCAGCTGACAACAGAAGAGCAATAAATGGGTAATGTCAGAAACTGCTGAAATGAAGATAACTTTGGTCCATTCCCATCTAATGAAAACTTTCTCAATCCCCACCTGAAATTCTTCAGTTCAATTCAGCACAGAAGCCAACTATGATTGGCATCAGCATTGCCGGTGAGGGAACACCATCGTTTGTTATCAGCACGCCCATCACTGGTACAGTTGTCATATGACTGTCCATGAAAGATAAAAGGAAAGACACAATCCGCTTCTAGATGATAAGAAGAATAAAATATGGAAAGGGTTTTTTTTTAATTTTCTTGGTCTACATATCTTCTTCCTCTACAAAATGAAAAATTCAGACAGTTTAACATTTTTTAAACCATCTCCAAAATGTGGAGCCTACAAATTCAAAATTAAAAACTAATATAATTCAAGTTTCCTTCAGTCTTTTTACCTTTGCCCACTTATACTGATGGTCAATTCAAATCACAAAAGATTTGCTATATGATCATACAGGTAATTCTTGACTTATGACTGGTCTCTTAGCAGCCATTTAAAATTACAATGGCTCTCACTAGGAGTATTTACAACCCAGATTTGAAGATCCAACAGCTATTACCACTACCACCACTTGCAGTAACGGGACCTATGTCAAGTGGTTGGCCACCAGTTCACATTTACAAATGTTTGCAGCATATTGCAGTCGCATGACCATATTTTACAATGTATTTGCAAAAAATTGCCATTTACTTCTGGTTTTCACCAAAATTGATCCATGGCAAACAATTGGTTTGATTAACAACCATGGCATTTGTTTAATGACCACTACAAAAAAAGGTCATAAAATTGGATTGGTCATGTGGGTGACCCTCTATACAATTGTCATGACTTATGACTGTGATGCAGGAGTAAAATTCAGCAGGTTCTAACAGCTTCTGGAGAACCGATAGCGGATATTTTGAGTAGTTTGGAGAACCAGCAAATATCACCTCCGGCTGGTCCCAGAGTGGGATGGGAATGGAGATTTTGCAATATCCTTCCCCTGCCATGACCAAGCTATGCCCACAGAACTGGTAGGGGAAAATTTTGAATTTCACACCTGCCATGATGGAAAGGTTCAAGTTCATAAATTGAGGAGTACCAGTATTTAAATGTGTAGTATTCATTTGAACTCTAAAAATTGAAAGAGAGATGTCTTACATTTAATTGCATACAAGCAATGTAACTTCTGTATTTTTTTTAAAAGAAAGTGTCTATTGCAAGTAAAATTGAAGGGAAAGACATAATAAAAATGATTTGATTGTATGCAAAGGAGATGAAAATATCTGCAGGACAGTGAAATGTAGATTTAAGTATGACAGGAAGTGCTAAAATGTACAAATTGGCAGTGAGTGTATATGAAAATACGAATACATAAATACTGGTGGAATGGTATTAGGTAATATGTAATCTGTTGAGGAAAATTAACATTTTTTTTTAAAAGCAACTATATATAAAAGCATATTTTTACCTCTTGATTATATGAAAGTTACAGTTGGATATAAACAAGAAAAACATAAAATAATTTCCTAGCACTGCCCTTTGGCTCACCATTGCATAATCTCCATTTCAAACCAGTTTTGTAGTCCGGAGTGGTGGCACACCAAGTTTTTCCTTCATTGTGATCCATGGTGGTACAGCTTTCATACTGTTTTCCTTTATAGATGAAAGGAAAAACACAGCCTGTTTCTGATTTTTTTAAAAAAAGACAAAAGAGAAAGGGGCAATCAGTATTTATTTGAATTCAGTCTTCCCTTCAATAAATCACATGAGTTCTGCCTACATGCAGCTTTAAAAACTAATTCTGATTAATACTAATTATATCTATAATATTATATAGAAATAATTCATCTATAAATGAATTATTTATAGAAAATCCTTTATTTAGTCCAGGTCACTTCCCACCAATGTAACCACAGAGATGGAGGAATTTGATTGTCTCTTTTATTCCATGACTTTGAAATGTTTATTTTGACATGAAATATATTTTGTGCTTCTGTTTTTAATGAATTGCTCTGGACCATCCAAGAAGTGTGAAGGCGACAAATAGCTTAAATTTCTATCTAAATATTAATGCATAAATGTGTAGATTACATCACTTCATACATTAATTTACAGAACTGTGGAGGTTATATGTGGAAGTGAGAAACTGAAAAACAACACAGCTTCAGATAACAAGCTTTCTGGTGTTGATGAATCTTATTGTAGTCACCTAATGCTGGGACGTCTAATGCAGCTGTGAATGGAATGGAACGGAACAGAACAGAAGAGAACATAACAGAAGAGAACAGCAGAGTTGAAAGGACATTGGAGGTCTTCTAGTCCAAACCTCTGCTCAGGCAGGAAACCCTATACCATTTCAGACAAATAGTTGCCTAATCTCTTCTTTAAAACTTCCAGTGTTGGACCATTCACAACTTCTAGAGGCAAATTGTTCCACTGATTAATTGTTCTAACTGTCAGGAAATTTCTCCTTATCTCTAAGTTGCTTCTCTCTTTGATCAGTTTCCATCTATAGCTTCTTGTCCTGCCCTCAGGTGCTTTGACTCCCTCTTCTTTATGGCAGCCCTTGAGATATTGGAATACTGCTATCATGTTACCCTGAGTCCTTCTTTTTATTAAACTAGTTTTTCCAATTCTAGCAACCATTCTTTATATATTTTAGCCTCCAGTCCCCTAATCATCTTCATTGCTCTTCTCTGCAATTTTTCTAGAGTCTCAACATTTTGGTTAATCTGAATTTATTTTCTCTCACAGAAGTTCAGCTTCTTGGTGAAAAATCATTCAATTCAACTAGGTCAAGATTTTTAAAACAAGGTCGCAACAGAGAACACTAACTGGCAGAGACTAAAAGAAATGTCTACATGTGACTATATAAAGAAATTATTTGTCTATTCATTTTATTCATTCAATGGCAGTCAGCAACTATCTCCTGCTAAAGGAGTATCTGCAGACTTTATATGCAATGAGTCCATCCCTAAAAAATCTCTTTTCCGTTATAGATAGAAAATTATCTGTAATTAAGAAATCTCTCTCTTCAAATTATATATGGCAGAAATAAATAAGACAAGATGACACAAAGTTTTTCAATTTTATCTTCTAATTCTGCCCAATTACAATACCTAGAACTCCAAGTCAGCATGCTCCAAGAATGCAGTAGTTCTGTTCCACTGTAGATCATTATGTCTCGATGGGTTTAGCCTGGGAAAGTTTCCTTACAACTACAGTTTTTTCTCAGGTTCTGTCTCTCTGCCCACCATCTGCCATATGGTGCTGGTACTGGATTTCATTTCAGGATACTTAGAAAGGTCAGAGAAGCTCTTGAATAACTTAAAACATTATTCAATGTGTTAACAATCTAACTACACCTAGTTCTTCTTATCAATGTGAAATAATTGTAGCAGTCAAACTACAGGTTGGTCTTCTATTTCTTCATTTATGCCATACTAGAAATTACTGGATAAAATGTGCTTTTCTTCATTCTCCCTGCCACTGAGAGTTTACATTTCTCAGCCAAAGATTGCCGATGTCAAAATAATTCTTTCCAAGATAAAGAACAGATATGCATTATGTTTTTTACAGAATTGTGGTGAGATATTGAGTGAGCCTATTACAGCAATATTCTCCCTCTCTGGAACACAACTTCTGAAGAATAATCACAAATGAAGAGAAAAAGAAAAGGCAAGGTACACCATTTCAAGGATAATGGGATAAATCATGATGAGCAATTCATCAAATACATTGCTTTACTAAACTCACTTCACAAATTATACCTGTGTTTCCCCGATAATAAGCACTAGGGCTTATTTTCAGTGGTGTCTTTTTTTTTTTCATGTACGGGAGGCTCACTTCTTCTGCTTGCTTGCGGTGGGGCAGGAGGCCACATGGCACCCAGTGCCACTGCTGTGAGGTGGCAGGGGTAGAGCTGCCCTACCCAAAGCCAGGCCACTCATGCCCCAACACCTACCTCACCTTGCAGCGGCAGTTCCAGCAGCCCCATCCAGCAGGACCCCATGTGGCCACCAACCTACTTCTGCTTGCTTGCAGCTGCAACAGAGCAGGAGCCCGAGTGATGCATCAGTGACGCCGAGGTGAGGCGGGGGTGGAGCTGTCCCATGCATCCTGCACTGGCTTACCTCAGGGCCCCTGCAGCCAGGCCATCCAGGCCCCAACACCTGCCTTGCTTCGCAGCTATGGCACCAACAGACTGCTTGGCCTTCTGCTCTACTGCAGCCAGCAGAAAAAGTGGGCTGGTGGCCACATGGGCTCCTGCTGCACATGGCTGCCAGTGCTGTCCCCATGAGAGAGAATGGGTTGCTGGGTGGCTGCACAGGCTCTTAAGTAGGGCTTATTTTGGGAGTAGGACTTAGATGCACATGTAAAAACATGCTAGGGATAGGGTCTTATTTTCAGGGAAACAGGGAAGTATAATCACTGTATGGAAACAAAATTATACCATCCAAAACCAATTCCCAGTCAGTTTTGAATGAATATGAGCTTAGAATTCTCATGGGTGAAAATTAATCAATGAAAAAGGTTACTTCTCTTCACCATTCCCTTTTCATTCTCTTACTTGTGATAGTACAAAACGTCATTCTCTTATCTACATCATAGTTCTTGGTGATGGCACACCAGAGTTTTCCATCTTCTTGTCCATCGCTTGTACAGCTGTTGTAGCTCTTATCATTGTAAGTGAATGGAAAGACACATTTGTGAGTTTCCTCAGTTGTGCCTGGCCCTGCATTGAAGAAAAAAAGAAGAAAGGTGAAAAAATTCAAGAGAAA
This sequence comes from Stegonotus admiraltiensis, assembly GCA_032468215.1. Classification (NCBI taxonomy): domain Eukaryota; kingdom Metazoa; phylum Chordata; class Lepidosauria; order Squamata; family Colubridae; genus Stegonotus; species Stegonotus admiraltiensis. The sequence continues at coordinate 8,549 of JANHZT010002314.1, forward strand.
GATGTGCAAAATGTAGGAACTAATGAAAATGAAAGGATGTTTGTTGCAACAAAGTGTCTTCCATTGTTCAACTCTAGAAACGTTGACATTTGGGTTTTTCAAAAATAGGCTTCTTTTTTCTAGGCCAACTAAAACACCTCCATTATTCTTTTTGTACCTGTGTCATTGCAGCACATCCATTTTTTATCCACATCATAGTTGCCAGTAGTGGCACACCACTTCTTCCCATTCCTCATGCCATTACTGATGCATGTGCTATAGGAATTGCCATTGTAGATGAATGGGAAAACACAAGTTGGACCATCTATCTTTGGATCTGGATCTGGATTTTAAAAGACCACAATGGAAAAATACTCACTGGATTCGAAGGAATAATTTAAAATTGTCATGTAAAAAGAATAAAATACTATATCAAGCAGTGAAAACGCAAAATCTAGAGGAAAACTCACACCTAATTTTGCTGCAATTTCAACTTTGTGTTAGGCTAGAAATACATTGTTTTCAGTTTTCTAATACTGTTAATGCTTTGGAACTGGTGCTTCCTAAGGGATCGGAATCCTTGAATGACAGCGCTTCTAGTTTCTTCATTCTTCTCCAAAGCAAAAATGCAAAGCAAAAAATTTTGGAAAAGACAAAAAGAAACAATGAAGAAAGTTCTCACTAGCAGACCATCTGGATGCCTTTCTTGCAAAGAGGTTCAAAAAGTTATTTCTCTCTTAGAATCATGCCGTGTATATTTTGCTAATTAGAGAAGCAGCCCTTCATCCTAAATTAGCTGTCCCATCCTGTATTTTCTAATAAATTGGGATTCTTCTCAAATAATGGATTTGCTGAAAATTTTGTAAATTAAAATCAAGGACATTAGAAATGCAATCAAGGACATTGCAATATTTGTTTGTTTTTGCCTCTTTATTCCAACATTTTTGTTCCCCTCCTCTGTAAGGACTTCTACCTACCAATTGTAGGTTCTTCCCTACTGTAAGAAGGATCTCTAAAGTAAGAGAAACCAGATAAAGGCCACCCAAAAAGCATTTTAACCACTATACTGGCTCTTAAAAAAACAAACTTAGAGCCACTGCCACCTACTGTTCAGAGGGATAGATTTAAGAAATTATTTTTAAATTGTTTAAAAAGTATTTCCATTTATGATTGTTGATGTTGCCTATGTTAGTATTATAAGTTTGTGTCCAGAAAAGTGGTTTCTGTTGCACTTAGCAGTGGTAGTATTTTGCTGCAGCAACTGCTGCTGTCCTACCTGTGATATTACAGTACATCCATTTCTTATCTACATCATAGTTGCTAGTGGTTGCACACCAGCATCTTCCATTTCTCATGCCATCTCCAGTACATGTTGTATATAATTTATCTTTGTAGATGAATGGGAAAACACATGTTGGATCTTCAACATCTGGATCTGGCCCTAATGAAAAAAATTCATACAAATATTCAAAACACCAAAAAAATCCTTGTTTTATTATGCTTCTCATACTAAAGACACAGCAGCAGACTCTACACATGCTTTTATTGAAGAATAGTAGACACAACCTGCAACTGGAATGCACCACATCTCTTGCAAAAGTAACCTGCATTGATGGCCATAAGAATAAACTATGCATGGACAAAAACAATATTTAAATAGAGTTCCTTCCATACCAAGTACTGTATATGCCAAGTGGCACCTCCAGATATTTTGGGTTCCAATTCTCACAATCGCTTACCATTAGTTATTAATCCGTTAGTTATTAAAGGAACAGGCTCCGACTCAACCCTTCCAAGACCAAGTGGCTGTGGCTCCCGGCATCCCGTTATAGCCAGCTGGTGCCATCACTGGCTATTGGGGGTGAGTTATTGGCCCCCATGGAGAGGGCTCGCAACTTGGGCATCCTCCTGGATGCACGGCTGTCTTTAGAAGAGCACATGATGGGGGTGGCCAGGGGGACTTTTTATCAGGTTCGTCTGATATTCCAGTTGCGTCCCTTTCTGGATCGGAATGCCTTACGCACGGTCACTCAAGCACTCGTCATTTCCTGTCTGGACTACTGTAACACTCTCTACATGGGGCTCCCCTTGAGGTGCACCCAGAGGCTCCAACTGGTCCAGAATGCGGCCATGCGGGGGATTATGGGAGCGATGGGGTAGTCTCATGTGACACCCCTCCTGCGCGAGCTGCACTGGCTCCCAGTGGTCTTCCGGGTGCGCTTCAAGGTGTTGGTTACTACCTTTAAAGTGCTCCATGGCTT
>JANHZT010002314.1:24752-35484 GCA_032468215.1 Stegonotus admiraltiensis
TTTTAATTATATTTTAACTTTTGTATTGTGGGGTTTTATTTTGGCTGTACACCGCCCTGAGTCCTTCGGGAGAAGGGTGGTATAAAAGTCTAATTAATAAATAAATAAATAATAAGACAAATAATTACAGCACTCCATATCTTGTTCTTACTGGTGTCAGCACAGTAGCTCCACTCAAGATCCTTGTCATAATTTCTTGTGGTGGCACACCAGAATCTTCCCTTCTCCTCTTTGGTACATGTGTAGAATGTCTGGTTTTTGTAGACAAAGGGAAAAACACAGGATTTGCCTCCAGAATTGCCTCCATGCTCTGAAAACATGGAAAATATGGATCAGGGGTGAAATTCAGCAGGTTCTAGACAACTGATAGAGGAAATTTTGACTAGTTTGGAGAACTGGTAGCGGAAATTTTGAGTAGTTCAGAGAACCAGCAAATACCACCTCTTGCTGGCCCCAGAGTGGGGTGGGAATGGAGTTAAAATTGGAAACGCTATATCAAACCCTGTACCAGTTAACAGTGGTGTTCCCCAAGGCAGCGTTCTAGCACCAACAGTCCACCCAGCTTGTATTGATGTTTCAATTTTTATTGCCAATATGCAGGACTGATCATTTGTTAGCAGAGATTTGGAGTTGCTAGTTGTTTGACCATTCAGATTCATAATCTAGGTTGTTTTGTAGGGTAGTAAAATTGTCTGTGGTGTTAAATAGTTTTACATCATCAGCAAAGAGGATGCAGCTGCTTGTAATATGATCACAAAGGTTGTTAATATAAAGCAGAAAGACTGTTGGTCCTAGAACGCTGCCTTGGGGAACACCACTGTTAACTGGTGCAGGGCTTGATATAGCGTTTCCAATTTTAACTACTTGACGCCTGTTTGATAGGAATGTAGCTATCCACTTGTGCAAAGATCCAGAAATGCCATAAGAACTTAGTTTTAACAGAAGTTTAGTTTTAACAGAAGCCTTTGATTCAGTTCATGTACCACTGAATCAATGGCTTTGCAGAAGTGTATGTAGATTGCATCTATTGCTTTTCCCTAGTCAAGTTGAGAAGTCCAAATGTTTTTGCAGTTTATGAGTTGCAGATTACATGACAAATTTTTCCTGAAACCAAATTGCTTATCAGAGAGTAGGATATTTGTCACTAAGTGGAGGGTGATGATGGATTCCATGACTTTACTAAGTGGAGAGTAGAAACCTCCACTAAGTGGAGGTTTACGATGGATTCCATGACTTTACAGGTGACACAGCAAAGGGAGATTGGTCTATAATTCTCAACAAGGCTGGGGTCACATTTTTTGAAGATAGGTATGACTGTTGCTAATGACCATATGTCAGGCAAGGAGCTCATTCTAAAAGATACTTCATAGATGGTGCTTAGAGGTTCAGCTATGGCGGACGAGAGCTTTTTTAAAAAGTAGGCAGTAGGCACATATTCCATCAGGACCAATAGATAGAGATGGCTTTAGTTTGTGTACTGCCCTTTTGACAGATTGTCAGGTTGAGAAGGTTTTAGAAAAATGAGTGGGTTAAGATCTTATGAGACTTTAAAATCCAAACAAACAGACATCTTATTCATAACATGACTGATTACACAGTTATTTAAAAGAAAAAAAGTCTGGGTCATTGAATCTGCTATATTGGTGACGTTAGGATTGAGGAAAAACAATGGGGAAAAATTACAAAAATCAGGACTTGCAAATTGACACTGAACATCTACAGAAAAAGAAAACTGTTGTTATACCAATCATGATTGGAGCACATGGGACAATACCTAAAAAACTACCTCAATATGTGAAATTATTAAAATTATCATACCCAAATCCCCAATTTTACAAAAAAAAACCCCTAAAAACCCGCCACCCTGCTTGGAACTACTTATATTCCTAGATACTACCTTAATAATTTTTGGGTCCTTGGTTATAATTTGAATTATTAAGTTCCCATCAATTTTAGACTGTGAGTCTGTCAATTACACATACATAATAATAATATGTTAAATCAATCTGGAAGTTTCTACTCTTTGGGATTTTTTGTACATTACTTTTCTCTTGTAAAAAATTATATGAAATTATGCCTCTATGATTTGGCAATTTGCTGAATATTGTCACTGAAATTTCTGGGGTTCAAGAGACTACTAAAAATTTGCTTACATTGCAAATTGCCCACCCCCGTTTCAGTCAGAATATTGCAGGCTCAGGCTCCAAACTAGGATAGGATCACTTGCTTTTTAAGGCCAAATTATCCTTTGTCTCTCCTGATCTCTATTGGGTTTAGAAATTACATGAACTGACTAATTTTTGAGGGTTGGTCTGGCACCTTTTACTACTGAGATGAAAGAATGGTGCTGCATCTCCATTTATGTATAGAAGTATTACACTCAAGCAGATCATTTTTCATTTGAGTGCTGCCAATTGGGTATTTTTTCATCCAGGTTATGGTTGCTGAAAAAGCTTCTTGGATGAGAAGTGAAACATCTTCAAAAGAAAAAACAAGAAAGTACAGTTGCTTCCTGAGAAAGCACCTTTGGAACATCCAGGACCTGGATGACTGAGAATCTCTACAGACTTTTAGCTATATAATTTGGGATGAACACCCTTTGAATGATGTGGGAGTAGGACTGGATTTCCAGAGAAAGATTGCAGACTACAGGAACCAGGAGCACTACTCAGGTGACCCTAAGGACACAGATAAACCTCCAAGTGTTTCAATGACCCTCTAAAAGGATGCAGATTACCAGCTGTCTGCAAGAAATATAAATCCTTCCATTCCTCACTATCCTGTCAGAGCTGAAGAAGCTTCTTGGATGAGAAGTGATCTAAGATGAGTTTAGGGAACATAGCAATAACAATAATATTATTCCTCTTCTATTGAGCCAACTATCATCATGACGCTTCAGCATATCAAGGATTAGGCTGGGGGATGAGAGGTTTATAACAGTGACAAACAGTAGTCCTATCTTATCTTTAATGCTATATTTCATATCTTGCTTAGAAGCCATGAGCCAGTTGTTCAAATGTAGCCTATTAAACCATTGCCCAGAGAAGAAGATAGCAGATAGCAGATTTCTGGATTATTCATTTCTAATAGGATTCTGAATTACTTACCTTGAAGGATGCAATGCTTCCACCGGCCATCTGTGTCATAATTAGATGTTGTGCTGCACCAGAGCTGCTCATCAATGGCTCCATCTCTAGTGCAAGATGAATATGACCTCCGATTAAAGACAAAAGGGAAGACACAGGAAGAAGAATCTGGAGGGAGAAAAACTATGACTGAAATGAGGGTACAATCTATTAAAGCCTCAGAATCACAGAATAATAATTAAATGCTTGGAATCAAACTAATATGTTTCTAAATTATGCCAAGAACTGAGAGAGGAAAGAGTCAATCGTACCTCTCTTTCTGATTAAGTGATCAGCTAAATGGGATCATATATATAAGAATTATCCAATAATGTTGCCCAGCAAATCCTACCATTTGTTGTTGTTTTTTTAATCTTTATTTCTTACTCATCCTAAGGGATTGATTCAATTCCTGTTTTGTGCCCCCAGTTTGGAACTGCAAATCCTAGAAAACTAAAGTACACTTTTTACTGAATCAGTGATATTAAAAATGTCTGGAATTTCACTGGCTGAAAAATTAATACAAGAATTAATTTGCTGAAATTAATTAATTTGTCCAAAAACTCAGAGCAACAAAACAGGTAGATTTTGAGCGTGCAAATAAACTGGGGAGATGGCTGGCCTATAAATTGAAAAAAGACAAAGGAAAAAAGCTAATAACACAACTACAGGATGACGAGGGGAACATTTACCATCAGATGGGGGATAAAAAGAGAATAGCCCAAAATTTCTTTGGAACTCTTTACAGGCAGGAGAGAATAGAGGAAGATAATATTATGCAATACTTAAAGAATAGGAACCTCCCCATAATATTGGACAAAATAAAAGAAATGCTAAATGACAAAATTATGATGATGGAGGTAAAGATGGCAATTCAAAAAAATAATAAAACACCAGGACCAGATGGTATCCCCTAAGAGTTCTACAAAAAGATACAAAAACCATTGGAAAACTACTATTAAACATATACAATGATGCTCTGGAACAGGAAAAACTACCAAAGACATGGATGGAGGCATTGATAACACTTATCCCAAATGTTGATACAAACACTCAACAAATTAAGGAGTATAGGCCAATCTCTCTACTCTACATGTTGATTACAAAATATTTGTGACAATAATGGCTGAAAAAATATTAAATGAAATTATTTATTTGGATCAAAATGGATTTTTGCCTAATAGACGTATAAAGAATAATACACCGATTATTATAAACTCATTAGAAAATTATGAGGCGCATCCAGAAAAGCAGCTGGCATTGTTTGTAGATGCCCAAAAAGTATTTGATAATTTAAATTGGAACTTTCTTAACAATGATTGAAAATTATGAACTTTGGGGGGAAATTTACAGGTATGATTAGAGCGATCTATTTGAATCAATCAGCGAAAATAATAATAAATGGGGAAACAACAGAGAAGATTAGTATAACTAAAGGGGTAAGACAGGGATGCCCTCTGTCCACCTTTAATTTTATGCTATCATTGGAAGTGTTATTAATACAAATTAGACAAAATGGAAAAATAAAAGGACTGAAAATCAAACAGGAAGAATACAAAGTTCAAGCTATCATGGATAATCTGGTTTTTATCATAGAAGACCCATTGGAGACAGGAACCATTCTAGTACAGGAAATTGAAGAATTTGGTAAAGTAGCGGGGCTCAAAATAAGTAAAGAAAAAACCAATATACTGACTAAGAATTTAAGAAAAAGGCAAAATGAGAAATTGGAAGAGAAATTGGGGATCCAAATTATTAAAAAAGCGAAGTATTTGGGAATTTGGCTAACAGCAAAATGCTCCACAATAAAAGAGGACAATTATGACAAATTGATACAACAGATACAAAAGGATTTAGATAATTGGGCAAAACTACAAATATCTTTGATTGGTAGAATTGCTACAATAAAAATGAACATATTACCCAAATTGTTATATCTTTTCCAGACAATATCAATAAGATTAGGAAGAACATTCTTTAAACAATTAAATAAAATAATAGATAAATTTATTTGGTTGAAAAAAAAAGCGCAAATAAAGCTTAAACTTTTACAGGACTCTAGAATCAAAGGAGGCTTCGGCCTCCCTGATTGGGAATTATACTATCAAGCGGTGGCAGTAACTGAGTCCAATTAAATAACAAGAGGGTATTAACACTAGAGGGTCATGATCTCCAATTGGGATGGCACATGTTCCTGTGGGAAGGAAAAGATAAAACACATACATACTTCCAGAGACATCTAGCACAAAATGCTTTGATAAATATTTGGGACAAAATTAAGAAAAAACATTATATCTAAATTCCAATTTGGATATCAACAATGGAAGCAATAATTTATCCAAATGTATTAGATATAAACAAAGTGGTAAGGTATTCAGAATTATTAGACGAGCAAGGAAATTTAAAATTGGAGCAAGATTTTAACAATCAAGGAATAAAAATTGACTGGTGGCCATACCCACAAATTAGAACAAAATATTTAAAAGATTGAGAACAATACGGCATTTATGGAGATCAATTGGAACTTGACAAAATATTATTAGGAACAGAGGAAAAGATGATTATTAAAACATATGATCTATTATTTAGATTTAAAATGGAAGAAGAAAATGTGAAGGAGAAAATGATTAGTTGGGCGAGAAATTTTGGACATCGTATTCAATTAGATCATTGGGATAAATTATGGAAGAGAAACTACAAACTAATGATGTCAGCTGCTTATAAAGAGAACCTTTATAAAATGTTCTATCGCTAGTACCTACCACCAGCCAGATTGGCCAAGATATTCTCAAACTGATTGCCTGAGTGCTGGAGATGTAGTTACAAGCAGGGAACATTCTACCACATATGGTGGACCTGTCCCAAGGCCAGAATGAATTGGAGTAAGATAAGTGGCTGGAAGAGATAATTGAGCAGAGGATAGAGTTGAAACTGGAACTGTTTCTCTTGGGTATTTTTGATGGGAAAATGGGGAAAGAATTACAATACATAACGTTACATATATTAATGGCAAGTAGAATTGCTTTAGCACAGAATTGGAAACAGACTGACACTCCTCCAGACCACATGATAATAAGGAAAATCTATGAATGTGCAGAAATGGGTAGACTGTCTATGGAAATGAAGGTGGGGGAAGAATCCGAGTACTATCAAATTTGGAATAGATGGTATTCCTGGCTCGAGAGTAAACATAAAACCTAAGATATAAGTCATAAAGAGTATAATATATAGAATGTAAAATTTATAAGAAATGTATGATATTGATTTGTGAATAGATATGATTATAATTTAAATAAGGATATAACATATAAATAGAATTTTTGTAGTTATGATTGTTATGAAAGATATGGATACCGATATGGAAAAGCTGTTATAAATGTAAATATGTGTTTTGTGTTTTAAATGTTGGAAAATTCAATAAATACTATTTTTAAAAAAAGAAAGTCAAGAATCAGCAACAGAATGGTCAATGCCTGGAATGCACTACCTGCCTCTGTGGTTTCATCCCAAAACCCTCAAAATTTTAACCTAAGACTGTCTACTGTTGACCTCATCCCATTTCTAAGCGGTCTCAAGGGGTGCGCATAAGAGCACCAGCATGCCTACCTTCCCTGTCCTAATTTTTCATCTATTCGTATCTATTTTACATATTCAATTCATGCTTATACTTATATATATATATATATATATTACCTAATATGTTCTTGACAAATAAATAAAATAAAAATAAATTTTAAAAGTCTAAAGGGTCCAGTTTGTCTACTAGATGCTTAGGGATAATTGTGTTAAATGCCAAACTGAAGTCAACAAACAGCATTCACATGAGTGTTTCTTTCTTCTAAGTGCGCTAAATTCAGATGAATTTAGGAGAACAGAAGAAATAGCATCCTCTGTAGAGTGATTTGGATGGTTTAGAGTGATTTAACAATTAAATATGCTAACCTGTAAATAGATTATTTCTTAAATTTTCCCCACCTTTTAGTCAGCATGGTAGAAGTCAACATCTTACAGACATAAAATACTTAAAACATCTTTTAAATCTAATTTACCAAGCAAATTTCCAAAAAAACAATGCCCTTAATTTGTTTTACTGCATATAAAACTTAAAAGCCTTTCGCAATATAGAAAGAAGCTGAATCTTGATCTAAAGGAAAGGAAAGCAAGATGAAAGTATAGGAGAAAAGTCTTATAGAAAAAAGAAAATTTGTGTTAACCTCATCTTATACTGGTGGATTAAAATTTGGAAAATACAGATAGTCCTTGACTTACAACATCTCGTTTAGTGACCATTTGAAGTTACGATGGCACTGAAAAAGTAATTTATGACCATTTTTCACGCTTATGACCGTTGTAGCATCCCAATGGTCACATGATTTACATTTGGATTCTTGACAACTGACTCACATTTATGATGGTTGCAGTGTCAGGGAGTCATGTGACCCCCTTTTGAGACCTTCTGACAAGCAAAGTCAATGGGGAAGCCAGATTCACTTTACAACTATATTACTAATTTAACAATTGCAGTGATTCACTTGACAAATGTGGCAAGAAAATTCATAAAATGGGGCAAAATTCACTTAACAAATTTCTCACTTAACAACATAAATTTTGGGCTCGATTGTGATAGTAAGTTGAGGACTTCAAGTACATTCTTCCACTCTTAATTTGATGTCAGCATTGCCCCTTCTTACAACACACCAATTACGAACCAACTAAACTCATCTCAGAAATATACATGCCCAAATCATACAATCCTTAGCTGCAGCTCTCTGAAAAGATAAATTGGAAAATATCTCCTGTCCTTAATGAAATGATTTCATTAGCACAAGATGATTAGAGAGGTCCAAGCTGGAAGACCTGTAAGTTCAATGGCATGCCAATATTATTAGGTGATAAAGTGGGAGAGAAAGAAATGACCAGGAGTGAGAGAGGAGATGAGGAGGAGAAAGAGAGAATACCCATTAGAAAACTGAGGAGGAGAGACTGAAAGAGTTTTCAACAGCATATCTGGGATCTAACAGCAGATTGCCTAGGCTCCTTCATCTTCTAAAACCACAGTGTCAGTATTACCTTTGCCAGCCAAGAGAACTGGCAGAAGATTGTAGGCAAATAGAAGGCAAAGCAGGCAGGCAACCATCACTTCTTGTCCCCCTAGTAAGCTGAAATGAAAGATAAAAATGCTTCCATCACTATATAACTTCTGCCCACACTATCCTAAACAAAGTAGAATATTTCCTCCCTTCTGGAGTCGTAAAAGCAGAACATTCTTTTCTTGCTTTCTCCCCTGCAAAGGCAGCTGTGACTGTTGCCATTATCTCCTGGACCTTTCAGATCACCATGCACTGATGATCGCATGAAATCATGACATGGATTGTGATTCCAGAATTACCCAGTAGTAATAATATGGCATTTATTCCAGCCTGTTATTCCCAAACTGAGGCTTATAAAGATGGGGATATACATGATGATGGGATATTTAATCCAGCAACATCAAATATCCCCAAATTGCTGTAGACAGATTCTGATTTCAAATTCATATTAATATCCATTAATGGAGTGTTGGAAAAAAAACCACATGAGGATGTCTCAGACTCCTGAGAACCTCAAGATACTGTATTTCCAAAAACTAATCAATAGATCATCCATTGAAAAAGGGAGCTGTTCTGAGAACAAAATAATGAAAGGTCACCTCAACTTTAGGTGCCAAGTCAACCACATCTCCATTCAGCAGACCAAAGTGATAAATGATCTTCTGGAATTCTACTTTCTTCCTTCTACTCCTGAGGGTTGCTATTGTTTCTTGGACACACAGCTGGTTCTGGGGCTTAATGCTCCATGGAATAGTTGGAATCCTCACAACTCTGCTCCTTCTACTTAATGGCAGCCAACAGCACATTAGATAGCGATGTCAAATATCTTCCTAGACCCCTTGTTTTCCATGATAGACTTTTAGAGAAAAGTAGATAAGATTCAAACCTAAATCTTAGGATATAACTTAGGATATATAGGATATAACTATAATATATAAATTCTGTGATGAAAACTTAGAGTCTTTACTTATCAACTGTAAACCATTTTACTGTCCCCACGAGTCCTCCTCATTTCTACTAATTGCTTTTTATGTCCCCCCACAAGCCTGTGTAAACAAGGCATTACGAACTCTAGCTGACCAGATTATGGAGGTTGAAACCAAATACCCCAATTCCATTATTTTGGGAGATCTAAACAAAGCAAACTTAAGGAAACAGCTACCAAAATTCTTTCAACATGTCAATTGTCCCACTAGAGGCAAGAATACTTTAGACCATTGCTACACAACACTAAAAGATGCTTATCGGTCATTACCATAAGCAGCTGTGGGACACTCTGATCATTGCATGATTCACCTTGCACCTGCTTACAGGCAAAGACTTAGAACCACAAAACCAACAATTAAATCAGTGAAGACCTGGATGGAGGAGGTGAAGTTAAAGCTACAGGCCTGCCTTGACTGCACTGATTGGAATGTTTTTGAAAGTACCTCTGTAGACTTAGATGAACTCACAGAGACTGTAACACAGGGGTGAAATGGTCCCGGTTTGGACCAGATCACCTGATCTGGTAGTGATGGCTGCAGGTGGTTTGGAGAACCGGTAGCAAAAATCCCTGCCCCCCCAATGCCCTCCGACCTCTTCAGCCAAAGAAGTTGTAGAAAAAATGCTTTTAAAATGCTCTGGTGATCAGGCAACTCAGTTGGGCTCATTAGAGCCTTTTAAAAGCTGTTTTTAAAATGCTTTTAGAAGATTTTTAAAAAGCCTCTGACAATTAGAGCTCAGCAGTGCATAAAAAAAAAAGATTGAGCCCCACAGCTAATAACCCCCCACTTTGCATGCTGTTCTACTTACTGCATGCCACCTTTTGGCATGCACTGCGCGCATGCACCTCGCATGCACAGCCAGTGAACCGGTAGTAAACCAGTTCAGATTTCACCACTGATTCAACACCATCATTCCAGACATTCTTCTAAACCAGGTACTGCTAAACCAGCTAGCAGTACCTGAACATACTTGTAAATGGATCATAAGCTTCTTAACAGACAGGAAGCAGCACGTGAAGCTAAGCAGAATCACATCAAAAACCTGTACAATTAGCATAGGGGCCCCACAAGGCTGTGTACTTTCTCCACTTCTCTTTTCTCTATATACCAATGACTGCATTTCAAATGATCCATCTGTTAAACTACTGAATTTTGCAGATGACACAACAGTGATTGGTCTCATTCGAGACAATGATGAATCTAAAGACTACATGGCTTAGGTCCGGGATACTTGCAGGACCACCTCCTGCCTGCCTCCCACCGTCCTGTCCGCTCACACAGAGGTCCCTCCTCAGGGTGCCATCAACCAGACTATGTCGGCTGGCGGTGCCCAGGGGTAGGGCATTCTCTGTGGGCGCACCTACCCTCTGGAATGGGTTACCCACTGAGCTCCAGACGGCGCCCAATCTCTAAAGACTTGGCTATTCCAGCAAATGGGCTGATTCTGATTTTGGGGTTTTTATGATTCAATTATTTTAGATTTTTAACTGGTTTTAATTAGGATTTTATTTTATTATTGTATGTCTTTTAC
>JANHZT010002314.1:60017-72291 GCA_032468215.1 Stegonotus admiraltiensis
ATCATGCAGGTCACGGTTGTCCCAAAAGTGCTTTTTCTTATCTGGTAAGTCCAGCTGCCTCTTGAGAAAGTCCAGTTGCCTCTTGAGAAAGCACCTTTGGGAACACCCAGAGGGCTCTTTCAGCTCTGTAGCTGAGAATGAAAGAATATTTGCACCATCTGCATACAGCAAGGAAAGGCATCACTAGGCAATAGAAGCTAGGATCAGAAACTTCATGTTTCATAAGTTTATATGGACATTAAATGAAAGAGGCCCAATATGCAATCACGGTTTACCCCTTCGTTTGAAAAAACTGGGCATGTTAAATTGTTCTGAAGAATACAGAAAACCTGTATGTTTTTTGAATGGCTTCCCTACAGTTTGTGTGTTTTCCCTCTCAAATTGTAGGAAACCACACTGCATCTTTGGACAAGATCCTTATTTTTGCAAAGATTAGCCAAGGGTACAAAGTAGTCTGGACAACAGCATAAAGGAAAGAGGAACGGGGTGCAATTTGCAACATCTTCCTGTAGGAAATACAGAGGTTAACATGGATGTTTGAACATGATTTCAGCTCAGCTTGTCTGCAGCACAGCTCTGATAGGTCGGCTTGTCACAAGGCTTCCAAGGAAGTGATGGGAAGTGACAGGCAGAGGAAGCCAGCAGCTCCTCCTTCTACATGGCCCCTGCCCAGCCAGTCTAATCCATTGCCATCAGCGTATTCCTGACCCACATTTGGGCTCTCCTGCTGCGTTGCCCTGGTAACTGGCCCAATTTAAAGCAACAAGCATGCGCTGAAAGCTTGTGAGAACCCTCTGTGGGTTGTTTTACGGTTGAACTGATGAAGCTTCCTGTCCGACTAATTTGGTATGCTAGCATGGCTGCTGTACATTGCACAGAGCATCTGCTTTTAGAAATGGGAATCCCCATTCATTATGATTTTCAGAGTGAGGGGGAGAAATATGCAGTGAAGATCCCTTTGAATCTTTCAGTCTAAATCTTTTCTTCTTCCTTCTTTTTCTTCTTGCATTTTGGCATTTGCTAAATTCAGGCTTTTCCTGTAGTGTTTTCAAGGCAGACCTTGTCATTCTGCTGCAAAGACTGACTCTGAAGGACTGCCATCAACCTTCAAAGTATCTGTTCTCCCTAGGTTTATAAAAAGCATGAGGCAATTTCCCCTATCTTAGACTCTCTCCAGAAATGCAGACTACAACCTTGGGAACTCAACATTAGTCACACTAATGGGAGAAATCTGGAGAAGGTCACCATGTAACAAATAACCAAGTTGAAAAAGACTTCCCCAGGAGAAACCAGACATTGGATCCAGCTGGCTCATGTCATGGTGATCTTCTTCATTTACTGAGACTTGCAATAGGGGAAATGGGAGGCATAAAATCACTTCCTGAACTGATAACTTTGCAGAAAGGGAGCAAGAAAACAGAATGCATAGCCATCTAGCAATAGTTGAGACAATCGGTTTGGAATAATGGTTAAGATGCTGGCTGAGGAACTGGGAGACTGTAAGTTCTAGGCCTTCCTTAAACATGAAAACTGGCTGGATAATGTGAGTCAATCTCAACTCAACCTACTTCATAGGGTTGTTGTTACAGGGAAAATAAGAGGCAGGAGTATGTTCACCACCTTAAATTGTGTATCAGAAAAAGAGAGATAAAAACTTATTATTAAAAACTTATCACAGCTGCCACTTATTTAAGTGGTGTCATATTTCATTCATAATGAGTTCTTTCCAGGAACCTGGGCTGTTGTAACATATCAGCATAGGAAGTGTGGATCAAGAGAGTAGCCTTTTGTAATTGAAGATAGAAATGTTGTCAATGCCTAGATTTTCTAAATGAAGTGCCCTCCATGTTTTTTTGAAATGGCACCGATAACCACTGAGACCATCACAGCCTGTACATACCATAATCTTTCCATTTGATTTTCAGATCTTAATACTTTGTGATCTTCTCCAAATCTTTGTCGTCATCATCATCATCATCATCATCATTATTATTATTACTATTACAGTCCTCAGTAGTAACTATTTCCCTGCCAGAGCCTCCTATATAAAATTCATGTCAATCTGAGCTATAAATATTTCAATCTGGCTAGCCATATTTCAAAGTTCTTGAATTATCCTGAACATTGTTTGCAGGGTGTTATTTAAAATAGGCGCAACTTTAAACAAATAGAAAATATGAAAGGGGACTGTCCTAAATATTTCCTTGTTACCATATGGTGACATCTCAAGTCACCTTATTAACCAAAAACATTTCAGATTGGCAATCAGAAACGAGCTACTCACACAAATTCAACAAAAGGGGTTGTTAGGGCCTGGATGAGGAAAAACCAGCTCAGAGACAACCCATGCAAGACAGAATGCCTGTTTCTGAGCCTTCCCTGGCTATTCTTTCTGGGGACCTGCCACAGGCATTCCCTGTTTTCTCAAGTTTAGATAGGCAGACTTTGTCTGAGAAAGTTCGGAGCCATATAGAACTTTCTAGCTAGTGCTTTGACTTGCATTTGAAAACAAAATGGTAGCTAATGCTGTTCTTATAATGAAGCCACTACAAGATCATAGTATAGCCTTTATTGTCTTTGTTCATCATGTATACAATGAAATTGGTTGTATCATCCTTGTAACAAGGACATCCCATAGTCACCCTGGATGCTGTACTTTATGGCAGTTTAATTTTCTAGGTAGATTTCAAAGGCACTTAAGGAAAAGCAAATTAGACTAATCCATACAAGAGATGACAACGGTGCATGTGAACATCTTTTCACTTTTTAAGATAAGGCCACAATGATGCACCAGTCAAATTGAGCAAAGATCTTCCTGGCTATGCTTTCACCTGCTTTTCCTGCAAGAGCCATGAAACCCCCAAACTTCAAGCACAGTTTCCATGGAGAGACACCATCCTGTGGAGAGCCAAGCATACAGCCCCAGAATTAGAAGTGTTCTGAATAAGTAGCCATTCTCTGCATTTCTTCTCCTCCTCTGAATAGCCTGAAGGTCAAGGATAATGTCTTCCTCGCAGCCTGTCAGTAGCTTGCAAAGATAGCTATTCTGAAAGTTATTGGTGGTCAACAGTTGACTGACCAGATTGTCACCAGAGTCTGATATATGGGGTTGAGAGAATAACTGGCCCAGTCACCCAACCAACTTTCATGCCTAAAGAGGGACTAGGACTCAGAGTCTTCCATTTTCTACACATTATTCAGAAGTGTAGAATAATTGCGCTGTCATTCCAGATTATTTTATTTTTCTGCGTTATTGTTTGCATATTTATTTGTTTGTTTATACACCTATACGTCTGCCCAACTCACACAAGGTGACTCTGGATGACTTTACATCATTAAAAACTTGAAACTGCCTTTTCTGTGACACATAGTCTTTTTAAGATTGAAGCTGCTTTATACACTATATAAATAAAAATAAGAAGTTTAATCCCAGCCAAAGACACTCTTGTTAACCCTATTGCCTGGGTTCAAGAGATTCAAACTAAATGTTTAGTGTTACCATGTTGTGTGAATTAGACTACGTACAGTGTTAATGGGGGGCAATTATATTCTCAATTGGAAATATGCATTGGATGACTGATCCCATTCTCATTACCTTGGGCGTCTTCCTGGTATTTAACTATTATCCCAATTTATATAGTTCTGAATAATAGTTCTGTGGTATAAAACAATTTAATATTCAAGCCAAGTAGATCATCTTGTGTAAGCTGGACTCAATCAGAATGGGATCAACTACTGTGTGAATTATTAAGTGTTGTTTATGTCTGAAATCCAGCCAAAAGTGATTTATTCAACAAACCAAGATGGACAACCCATGAGCCCAGCCCATGTGAACATTATTGGCTTTTTCCCACTTCTCTTCAGCCATTTGCCCATTTGCCCCTACACCATAAATTACATACTTTGTTTTGAAGGGACATGTGGGAAATGGCAATCCAACACCTGCAAGACGTTGGGAGCAAGACATCTGAACTATCTCCACATTGTTTAAAAATGGCTGTGAATGGAATAACAGTCTAGATTCCAACTGCCACTCTGGGGCTTTTTATTTGAGATGCATCCAACCATAGCTAAGTCAGGAAAATGGCAGGCATGAGGAATGCAAAGCCCAGGGAGAGGCAGAGAAATAGCAGGGCTCAGTTGGACTAGAATCAAGCCTGAGGCACTTTTGCAGAGCCAGAACGGAAGAATGTAGCCAGTCCCAAAAGCAACACAAGAGTTGTGCTGCACAATACAGTACGTGGCTCAATGCTTCCATCACCACAAATAACCTCGCGTGCAGACAGAAAATGACTATTTGCTATGGCCCACCCACCCTCCTTTTTTTGTTTTCAGAATATAGAAGCTCCTTTACTCTGATAATTTAAACCAGGCTAAGAAGCTGATATTGGGAAAATATTTAGAAAACAGAAGTTTGCAATATCATGAGATTCAAGTCCAAAACATTTTAAAACCACAAAATTGCCTAATCCTCTTTCAGGTTATTTTTTTTTTCTTTCCTTTTCTTTTTCCTCCTGATTCCACCCCCCACCCCAAAATCTAGGTAATATAGGATTTATTTTTCAACATTTCATGTGCTATATAATAAGTGTTTTCCTCACAATTACACTTTTAGATAACCTATAGTTTACATATATACATATCACATATGAATAATTAAAACTTTTATCTTTAATCAAACCATTTTTAAAACTTATTTTAAAAATAAGTTTTTAAAAATTAGGTTGCCTGCCCCTAAATTTGGCTACCACCCACCTTGGTCTAAATTTTCTCAGCGGCCACTAAATAACACTGGGTTACTGTTGGAAAGTAAAGGAGGAAAATCAAAGGGGGAAGAAAAATAAAATCCATTATGGCACATAAGGACACAGCTGGATGGAACCCTGAATTGGAATGTTCAACCCCCACAATTTCTTGTTTCAACTCCCATTTGTATTCCCCCTCCACATCCTCAAAAATTAAAATAGTTCTGCAAAAGAGTATGTTGGGTTATGTCTAACACATAGCTCAAATGCTGCTTGTTGGGGGGAGGGGGCGGAGGAGGAACAGGTTAGAGGAGGAATCGACTTCAAAAGTAGGTAAACGAAATTGTGCCCTGATGAACTGAGAATGTGTAAAATTAAGAACATGGGACTATTTGAAGTAGATCAAAGAAAGTGAAATCACTCTAACTAATCCTGTTAATTATCTACCTCTAAAATATTCAAGGGCAGGGAATGAATACTGTAATCTCTTCTGCTCTTTTACACACAAAAACCAATAGTTGAAATTTTTCCTGGCATGGAGACAATGTCTATGTTCATATTTAACCATAGCTTATTCTATTTACTGAAATCTGATCCATGAAGCAACCAGCAAACACTCTTGATCTGAGTTCTCAAAGCTGATAGACTGTTCTATGTTAACTAAATAGTCCTTATGACTGATTGCTTGGTGATGATTTGAAGTTATAATGGGCCCACCAAAAGCTATTTATGACCTGAGAGCAACATGTGCATACACAGAGTCCCATAATTGCATTTGGGGCATTTGATAACTGGGTCACCTTTATGGTTGTTTGCAATGTCCCATGGTCATACAATTGAAATTTTTAATTTTTTGCTGATTTTTGGCATTTACTTCCAGTTTCCAGTAAAAAAAATCACCCATTGGGTAAAACTGATTCTCTAACCATAAAATTTGCTTAATGACAACCACAACAAACAATGTCAAATAATCAGGTGCAGTCACATAATGGCCACAGCAACTTTGAACCATAATTCCAGGCTCAGTACCATTGTTATGTCAAGGACTGTATAAGATCATCCAATTGTATCAATTGGTCAACGGGCACCCTCTGCTCTTTACAGCAATGGATAGGAAAACACAGAATCCTCCAGGACAGCCTTCACATTCTAGACATCTTCTAGATCAGTGTTTGGCATATTTTAAGATAGACATCTAGAATGTTACTTAGATAATGAAAAGTAGCATTTCACTCGCCTCATCTTTTTTTTAAAAAAATGTGTCTCTTTGTATCTCTAACTTGCTGCCAGAGTACAACTTGCAAAAATACAAAAATTATGTTCCCTGACCTAGAACTATATACGAGCCAAATTCTGTTATTGCAGAATCGTTTTCAAGTCCCATTTCAGAGAAGAAATTCCAAGAGTTCTTAAGGCTTTTTGCTTCTTCTGAAAGGACTGGACCTCTGAACCAGTCCAAAAGCTTCAAGTTATAAATACATGATATACATTCCTCTCTTCTGCAATGGATATCATTACCAACCTAAAAACCAAAATATAAATCATCCTCCCTTCTCTGTTGTTTCAGTTCAAATGTGATTCCTCCCACTATAAGACGCAACTGCTCACCCATGAATGTGAAAAACACTGAAACATTGGACTGGTGCATTTATTATTTTTTGAAAGCAGAAATAAGTACTTCAGGAAAGGAAAAAAATCATTTTTAAAAAATCTGTTAAGTTTCATATTGAGAACACTGTATATATCAAGGGCTATAATCCTTATGTCACTGAGCAATACCTATAACAGGAGAAGAATAGAACTTGAGAAAATCTGGGAAGATGCAATAAAAGATTTCATTATTATTTTAAATTGGGCACTTGTGACTGCCTTGGGGTAATGGAAGCTACCAAGTCACTACCCCCGCTGTGGGTGTGGCAGGAGTGTCACGCCTCCGAAAGTTGCAGGGAGGGCTTCAAGATCTCCAGGTTTCTGTGCTGTTGTTCAATTGTAAGAAAAACCAGCAGTATTGTTATCATTGCTTTACCACTTCTTTACCTTTGCAGTGTTAAAGAAAAGGGAGAAGAGGCATGCAAGGAGCTGCTGGAGACATATCATTCCTGTTTGCGAGCACTGGGCATAGCTCACCCGGATCTAAAAAACGGTCCCTAGGTGAGTGTCCCTATATTGTTTGGACTTCAGTGGTAAAAGGATTGGGGGCAGCATTCAGTGGGAACATGGCAAGTTGCAATACAGAATAGCTGGGCTATGGGGAATTTACTTAGTCAGAAAGAGGGAGTGTGCAGCAATTGTATTATCTTAGAGGAAAGAATTTGACTGTTTACATTTTATTTAAAAGACAAAAGGCATGTAGAAGTGTAGCAGTTATTGCAATAAAATTTTATCCCTTGACTCCATTTTTAAATGCAAGCTTCCATATCATCAGGGTGCTTAACAGGGAAAACGAGCCATAGATTGGATAGGAATATCAGGATTGTGGGAAGAATGAGAATCTCTGTTAGTAGGGAGTTTCTGAAGATAAATAGTAGTCACTAGTGGGGAGTTCTTAACACAGGAGACTTGCTTGACTCCACACATTTTTTCTACACAGGAAGATAAAAAGAGAGGCAAAAGCTTCATCAAGTAGATTTATGCTAGACAATGTATATTAAAGACAAATGGCTCCTGCAAGAGAAAACATTAGCAATCCTTAATCCAAGCTCAGATATTGACACAGGAGCCCCCCAAAACTATAGGAGGAAATATTCTTCCTAAATAATTTGGTTACCAAATACAGTTGCTGTGTTCAAATAAACCACATGTACTATGTGATGACCCAATTTGGACAACACTGGAAATCAATGGTTGGGTTCCCACCATATACTGATTATGCTGATATACTTATTACAAGCCACCATACTCCATTTTACCCTAGTTTGTAGTGTGAATTCAATTGTTTGCTGGCAGTTCTCCCCCACACCACCCAATTGTCAGGAAAGCTATGGCTTAGCCCAAGGGAAGAAGCACTATATCCCACAGCAACGGGAAGATATACCTACATTACTCTATGATTTTCTATTATCTTTACAGCCTCCAAATCACTGGGACCCAAAGCCAGCCATGTTTCCTTTCCCACAGGGACTCCAGAATGCTCAACCAACAGAAAGCTCAGCAGTGATGCACCATTCTCAGCAGGCACTACAGAAAGAATTCCCAACTTCAATAAAGCCCCTGTATTTTATCTGACCAGACACGTTAAATTACTGAGTCATTGCTCTTTATTCAGTTGGAAGTCTTCTGATTTTCCATAAATGGCATAATGTTCCCAGATTTTTGGGATCCTCACGTTTGCCATATTTGCTTTGTGCAGTAGCACTCAAGGAAAAATAAATCTGCAGAAGAGCTTTACATTTAACAGCCTGCTGGAGCCATCCCATGATCGGGCATCCTTCAGAATCACCACTTCCACCATCCCTGAGACATCCTGGATACCGCGCTTCCAAACAATTCAGATCTCAGATGACATTCCACCTTGGATCCTGGGAATCAGAAGCATCCCTCTTCCAAAAATAGTAATTAAAAATAAAGACAAGGAAAAAGAAAATCAGCCTCCTTGGATCATTTGCAGAAAGTCAATAGTTATCAAGTGAGCAAAAATGGAAGAGATTCCAGAAATTCCTCCTTCCCGTTTGCTTTCTAGAATGAAACTAGGTTGGGATCGTCTATACACCCAGGGCAAATGTCATACGTTCGGCAGGCCTCACAAATTCCCTTCATCTTCTAGTCTTCCCCAAGTCCATCTAAACAATTCCTTGGCACAACTGGGTACACCCTCTTTTGGATTCTAGTAAGCTAAAAGCACCCATGCTAGAGCAGCAAAATAGCCTCTCATCCAGCAACCTGGTTACACTCAATTTCCTGTGGCATGCCCATTGGCTGGATTCAAAAGAAATCTTCCTCTCTTTCAGCCCTTTTCTGCCTCTGATGTCTGCTGGATTTAACATCCAAATTTATAGAGGACAAATAAATCCCCTTGCAATGAAGGTCAAAGCTATCACTTTATCCTGCTGAATCTCACAGCTTAATTTTGCACTGTTTTAAGTAGGTATTTCCTCAGTGCTCCCTGCTCCGAATCAAATTCGTAGGAGTCTTCCTGTTGCTTTAACCCATCTATCTTATCTACAAGTCACTAACTGGGCCCATAGTTTCAAACATAGGTAGAGCATAAGACGACACTTACAATGGTCTTCATATACTCTCAGACTCAAAGGGAAGTGTCTAGAACCATGGCAATCTGCCTACATTTCTCACATAAAACATGCCCTGCTGCGAAAGTTACCAAATGCACAACAAAGAGAGACAAATGTGCAATGTTGGGATACTTAGGACTACAGTTGTTAGGGGACAATTTCATTTTGTTCCATTTCAGGAGCAAGAGCAGATGCCAGAGGAACTCTTAGTATAAACTACAATCTTTATTACAAGAAACAAAGAATCGAACGTGGAGGCCAGCCTGCCTACCTGCCTGCCTCCAGGGGCAGGGTTTTATATAAAGTTTTACTGGGAAAAGAATAATAAAGTCCTTGGCCACTCTCAATGGCAGGGATATCAGCCAAAGTACCACCTGTTGTTCCCCCTTCTTGCCCCCCTCCACCTTGCCATCATCACCAAAAGAACATGGGGTATTGAGTAGGGAATGTCACCCACTCCTGCCCTCCCCACCTTCAAAAGGAAACTTCCTTTAGATCCCAAGCTATTCAGCCTCATGGAACTGAAAGCATTTTCATGGCTGAGAAAAAAGAAAAAAAAATTACCGTGTACTTTTCCCAAGTGATGCCGAAAGTCCTTTCAAATTAAAGGGGAATATAAAAGCACCACATGGCTGGGTTTAACCCTTCTTTCCCCCAATTATGCCACCCAAGGTCAACCCCACACAAGCTTGCAAAGCTAGGACTCCCTGCCACAGCAGAGTTGTAATCCTAAAACCAGGAGTGGCTGAAGAGCACCCATGCTAGGGGAGGGCAAGGGAGCTGGGCACTGCTCTTCTAGTCTCGCCGTAGGTTTTTTAACCGCTCCTCCAAATCGGCATCTGCGTCGGCAAGGGCTGCTGAGGCTTCAGCTTTCTTTCCTCCGGCCACGCTCAGAGAACCACCCGTGGAAGGCAAATCTGCGAGGAAGAGAATGAAGTCTGCAACAACCCAATAACACTGTTCCCCATCCATTCCCAGTTCTCTCTGCCCAAGACTGTGGCATCAGGATTACTATAGATGTGGGGTTCATGCATCACACTTATCATGGTTAGGTTAACTGCGGGCAAAATGGGCAAGGTTTCACATATCACATTATATTATTAACCATAGCATTAATCACACTTATGGATGACCTCTGGCAAGAGCAGGATGAAGATGATGCATCTTTGCTCCCCTTATCTCTCAGCAGCCTTTGATATTGATTACTGATCTTGGTACTAAGGGTTGGGAGCAGGGGCACAGTGTGCGGATTGTCCTTCCAGACACCAGTTCCATACAGAATTGATAAGTGGGAAAAAGTCTTACCTTAACACTCTCCCTACTCCTGTTTTAACAACTAAACAAAGTGCTGGATGAAGTAATTCATCAGAACGGGGTAAGGTGTCATCAGTATGCTAATGATACTGGCAAGGTGGCGCAGTGGTTAGAGTGCAGTGGGTTAAAGTGCAGTATTGCAAGCTACTTCAGCTGACTGCTAGTGCAGTTCAGCAATTCAAATCTCACCGGCTCAAGGTTGACTCAGCCTTCCATCCTTCTGATGTGGGTAAAATGAGGACACCGATTGTTGGGGGCAATATCCTGACTCTGTAAAACCGCTTAGAGAGGGCTGTAAAAGCACTATGAAGCAGTATATAAGTCTAAGTGCTATTCCTATTGCTATACCCAGCTTTACATCTCCATTCCTGGACAACCAAGAGATCCTGGGAGAGGTCCTGTCTGTGTCAAGAAAGTGCTGGGGATCTGGATGGAGAACAGGCTTCAGCTTAACTTGAGCAAGACTGAGTTGTTTTGGATTTTAGGGCTTCCTGGATCTAATGTTTTCTCCAGCTTGGGTCTGTATGGGTTGCAGTACCTCAAACAGAACTTGTGAGAAATCAGGGCATCCTCTTGGATTCACATCTCCAATTCAAGGAGCAGGTGGAAGCCATGGCCAAGAAAGCTTTTGTAAAATTTTGTCTCTCACAGTCATACATGCCTTGGTCACCTCCCAAATAGATTCAAATAAAGCTTGAAAACCTTTGAGCTGAATTGCTTCTTGTTCTGAACAGATCGGGGGCCAATGCACTTTACTAGTGACTTTTGCACAGATTAGAGCTACCCTAAAAGCTCAATTTCCTGCTCTGCTTGGGCAGGCTGATTAATCCAAGGAAGTAGGATGGAAAATCCAAAAGCTATAAGACAGGACTGGACTGTGCATACATGGACAAGACAGAACCCCATAGCACCACCATTTGAATTGGAGGAAGGAAGGAAAGACTGTCAATTTTTAAAATAAATCTCCTCTATGTACTTTCAGTGTCTTCTTTCAACATAGATATCAATCTATTTTATTTTGGTCTCTTTAATAAAAGCAACCGGGACCACATTTTCTACAATTAATTTTACAATTAAGATAGGACATTCATTCCAAAGGGGACCACTGCATTTCTCAAGGGTTTCCATTTAACTTCAGTTAAAATTGCATTACTTAGGGCAAATTTCTGAAGTTGGAGTATTATGGTGATTCAGGAGTTACAGCTGGCAACATTACCACTCACTATGTATTTTTAATCTTTGTTGAAATACCAGTTTTTAAATTATGTGTTGCAACACTATTAACTGTTGAATATTTTTCTGTTATTTTTATTTGTCTGTGTAGAGTGACCATATCCCATCTTGTTTTAGGTGTATTGGGGTTTTTATGATAATATATTGTGAGCTAGCCAGTATCAATTGGATATAAATAATGATAATTTTACCCACCTAGGATTTACAAGAATCATGTGGGCTGTCTCTTATTTATTTATTTACTTACTTACTTACTTACTTACTTACTTACTTACTTACTTACTTACTTACTTACTTACTTACTTACTTACTTATTTTGTCAGGCACATATTAGATAACAGATATAGGTATAAACATGGCTATTAATACATGAAAAGAGTAAGTAAAAAGGGAATATTGGGACAGGGACGGTAGGCACGCTAGTGCACTTATGCACACCCCTTACAGACCTCTTAGGAATGAGGTGAGGTCATCAGTAGATAGTCTGAAGTTAAAGTTTTGGGGGTTTGGGGATGAAACCACAGAGTCAGGTAGTAAATTCCAGGCATTGACCACTCTTTTGCTGAAGTCGTATTTACTGCAATCATGTTTGGAGCGATTTACCATAAGTTTGTATCTATTGTGTGCTCGTCTATTTTTTTTTTCCTTTGATTTATATGCCGCCCTTCTCCAGAGACTCAGGGTGGCTTACAATGCGTTAAGCAATAGCCTTCATGCTTCTGTATATTTATACAAAGTCAGCTTATTGCCCCC
>JANHZT010002314.1:80469-91330 GCA_032468215.1 Stegonotus admiraltiensis
GCCTGGAGGACTTCAACTCCCAGAATTCCCCAGCCAGCCAGGCTTAAAGTTGCCAAGGTTGGAGACCCCTGGCCTAGCTGAGGCAGGTCTGTGCCTAAATTATAGGGGGGTGATGGTGGGCGGCAGGGAATACTAGCAAGGGGGAAAGCGCAAACACAACTCTAAATAGATATAATTTTAACCAGAATACGGTAGAAAAGAGGACGAAAGGCAAGAAAGGACTCTTCCCCCCACCCCACCAACATTAAAAGCTTCCGAGACCTCACTACGAACCTTCCCCCCCTTCCCGACAACAATTTACCGAGCAGACACCTAACACCTTCACCTCGATATTTCCTCTACGCTCTTCTTCCGCCTCAGCCCACTGACGTCACGGGAGTGGCATTTTTAACGTCATGGTCACGCGGCTTGGAGAAACCCGAAGGCCTCCCTGATTTGCGCAGAGAATAGGAGGCGGGGCCGCGACCGGAAATTAGATACAGAGACAGTTGAAAGGGAAAGGCACAGTAGATTAAAGTCTTGTCTGCCCTTGCTGGTACTTCCGGGAAATTTTACGTGCCAACTGTGTTAAGAGATCTTTCAAAAGTACAGAGAGGACTCTTCCCCCTCCCCCCCTCACATGGTTTCCATAGTTTCTATTCCAAACTGTCCACCAGAGGCGAATGTGAGCCGTGTTCCAAAAAATTGCTACTTTTAATCATCATCATTCTTGGTCAGAAGATGGATGATGAGCAATCAAGGACAGTATTTATGCTAGAAAAGAAAGGTTGGGTATTAGCCAGTTTGGTGTAGTGATTTTCTAGGAAGAAGGCAACAACAACATCATTTCTGAAATCCTGCCAAGAAAATTGCAAGGACTTCTCCAGGCAACTGCCAGGAGTCAAGACTGACTTGAAGGCATCTCCAAAAAAAAATAATAAATTCGTACTATCATCAATGAACTGTTTTCTGAAAGAGAATGTAGAAGCCTTGGTATTTGTCCCATTGGTATTCACATTGAGCATATGTTCAGTAAGAGCTTATGTAAAGGGTGACTTAAAGAACATACAGTAGTATGTGGTACAAATCCAACTGGATCCAGACTTTTCAGAGGAATGGGATTTGGAAATGCAAGTATAGTAGTGCATGGGGATATAGGAATTTAAATGAAGCTGTCACTCAGCTTTAATAGCAGCAATAAAAATGAAATCGCAAATCAGCAAGCTTAATTTGAATTTTTAAAAACTGAATAACTTATAGCCTTTTCTGACAGGCTAATATGCAATTTTGTTGATATCTTAGTATGGCTAATTACACCAAAATACCGGGCCATAAAATAGTAATTCAGTATTATAACATTTCTTTAAAACTTAGTTCTTTTTTTTTTCACAACTGCCACCTTGAGAAATAGATTGGATGAAATCATTGGTTTAAAATTATGTTTCTATGGTTGAAGCCAAAACTCTTATGTGTTGAAGACCTGAATTTTAAAAAAATGGCACCAAAAATATTTGGAAGGTTTGAAGATAGCAATTCATTCTTATTCTTTGCACCTCCATGCTACTGGCATTAGTCTTCAACTTTTGTAGTTTGGAGATTTAACATCTCCAAATTCAGCAGATAAGGACAGGCAGCCTAGAATAAAAACAAATGTTAACACTTTTTCAAACTACAATGCCAGCGCTTAGCCATAGACTGGACTGTTTGCAAATGAACATTCCACTTCCTCTGTATGGAAATTTTGCTGTGCACCCTGCTGCACATCTCTTTTTGCTCCAATCACCTACAAAGTTGTTCCTGTCACTTTTGCATGCTAATATGACATGTGTTGATTTTTCTGACACAAATACTTTTGCCACAATATATTTATTAAGACTTCAAGGCACAAAATTGGCTGAGTTTGCAAAGAGCTAGGCCAGGATTCTTTTGATATTGTTTTGTTCCACAAATCAGTGAGGTAAAATGATATGAAACCCAGTCATTTTAACCCAGCCAGAAATTTCATTTCATGTGATAGTTAACTATATAAAAACGTGTTCTATGGTAGCAAGTCTTCACTGAGTTTAAAAAAAGGTAAGCAAAAGGTAAGCAGGTTTAAATGTAGTTCGTACTTGAAAACAAACTGATTTTTTTAAAAGGGTAAACCACCTCCATGATGCTGTCAATATTACATGGATTTGCCCATAACATCACTTCTTTGGGCTGAAATTTCTCTGTTAACTATGCAAAAGGACATGAATGTTGTTTTTGAGTCATTCCTTCACTTGGGCCAGAGAACAAAGTGATCAGTGGAACATTTATCATTTACTGTACATTGCAGGTCTGCTCATAGCCAAAAAGCACATCACATTATTTTGGAGGAATCAAAAAAGAAAGTAATTTAACAACCCCAACCTTGTGTTCAGGACTTATTTCCCTTGAGCTCTGTGTTTTTAAGATTACATTTCTTTAAAAACACTGCATTAAAAATACACTGTGATAGCGCAATAAGGTTTGGATAGATAACATTTCTGGTTCCATCCTTGCCACTGCCATTTTTTTAAAAAAAATATGCCAGACTACAACTCTTCCAGTCAGCTATATTGGCAGCTGTGCTGGCTAGAGATGGTGGGAAATGAAATCTCAACTGCATCAGTCAGTCAGGCCAGGATTATGCATAAGCATACACGTTCATAAATGCAGAGACCCAGGATGTTTAAATAACAGTTGTTCAAGCCAAGGATTCATGATGCACATAAGCAGAGTGATCTCATTAGACAGCATGAACAGGAGACAATGGGAGTGTTTTGTATGACTGTTAGCACAAAATGCCCCAAGAATGATGTAAGAGCTAAACAGAAGCTTCTGAGAATCTTGAAGCAAGGTGGTGATGACAGCTGACCTTCCCTATTGTCTTTTTGGCTTCTAGCATGTGCCATTAAGACACATGCCTTTTACTATCACAAACCGAGCAATAAAAATGACAAATGAAAGAGGGAAAGGATGGGGAAGAGATGGAAAAGTAGCAATTCTGTTTTACCACCAGCAATTAAGCACCAGTGCTTTATTATGGTCATTGCCTACTGGCTACAGATACTTCAGGGCTAAATAGACAAGCATGTTTCAGTCTGTAAATTATTTTTATAGGCTTAGAAGTCTTTGCCTTTCTGCAATCCTGAATCATTAACTATTCCCAGATGATCACACTTCTAAATTAGTTGAAACAGAATTTGTAGTGATTCATGCAGGAGTTATAAATTTTCAGATTCACTGCCCACACCTTCAGAACAGAAGCATAGAAACTTCATGGACTCAAGAATTGTCTGTGGATTTCATTCAGCGACTAGTACACCACCATGAAAAATGGGAATGTATCGTTCTACTTTTTCATTTGAACAATTTTAGAAACAACAGCCTGTATTGAAAGGAAAGGAAGCTGAGAAAAGACCCAACATTTTCTAAAGTATGTGATTCTGAAAATGACATTTGATGGCATAGCATGCAGTTGCAAAATGCATCCAATCCAGATGCTGCAAGGCACCATGTATCCATAAATAGCACTAGCCCTTAACTTTCTGTTAAAGACATTTGTTAAGTGAGTTTTGCCACATTTTATGACCTTTCTTAACAGTTAACTGAATCCCTGTAGTTGTTACATTAGTAGCAAGATTGTTTAGTGAATCTATTGATTTTGTCAGGAAGTCGCAAAAGGGGATCACATGACCCCAGGACATATGAACCAGTTACCAAGCATATGAATTTTGATCATGTGACCATAGGGATGCTACAACGGTGTGAAAAAGTCATGTCACTTTTCCAGTGCTGTTGTAACTTTGGTCACTAAACAAACTACCGTTAGTTGAGGACTACCCTCTACACTAGAAAATTTCATTAACATATTGTTAACAGTTTAAAAGAACAATTCTCAAAATGTAAGGAGGGGGGAACTGGGAAATGTTAAGATGTACAAGGCTGCTAAACAGAACTCTTTTATTAGATTTTCTTACAACCTCCTTTCTTCTTGGTATATACAGGCACTGAATATATATTTGTATAGTGTACTGATGACTTCCCTTTCTGAATTTGGGAGCTCAAGGAAGGCTATGATACATTTAGTTTTGCGTAAAAACTATCAGCTTCTCTCAAATTCTAGTAAAAAGTGCAACCTATCACATCAATTGTAGCAATGACCCAGATCAGGTTAAGCTCACAGTACAGCTACACTAGATGCATATGCTTAGAATGAATAGGTAGTATCACTAATTGGTAGGAAAATGCAATTTTCTAGAGGCAGTTTGTGAAATGGATTTTATCAGCAAAGCAGAATTTATTATGGTGGAAGGTCAGAATCTTTGTTAGATCCTACATCATAGAACAGTCATAAAATCAATTCTGCTCTAACGGCTACACTGAGATATCCAGATATGCAGGCAGAGTATTCTGTATCAATTGTGGCAACTGAACTTCTATATGGGGGAAATGTGTCTAACTAGTATGTCAAAGTCAACACTGTCAAAATGTTCCCATCACTTCTTCAGCACTCACCTCCAGTTTCTTCCTTTTGTTTCTCAGGATGGCACAGAATATTACTGTGACCACTGTCCATATCAATACATATCACTTTCCTCTGCCCACTCCACCCCTGCACCAACCAGGGAAGAAGGAAGCAGGAAAACAAAGGCAAGGGGGCAAATTGAATGTGCTAACATTCCCCTTTAATAACCCGACACACTAGAATTACAGTGGCTTTATGTTGGCCAGGGACTTGCAGGAGTCACTGGAGAGGCAGAGTAGAGTTCATTGCTGGGCAGGCCCTAGTTGACAACAATAGGATCAGCAGTGTCCCTGTTACTTTTATTACTACTACTATTAGCATTGGTGGGTTTGATGGTGATGGTGGTGGCTTTATGTGTTTTTCCTTAAAAACCAGACCCCAAGTGAGTTGATCCTAGAAGAAATATCCCAGGCCTGGCCAAGCCCCTCCCCCTTGAGCCACAATGCCTGGGGCGGAGTGAAGGCAGCTGAGCACCCTGCTCCAGCCTTCCACCAGTCCTCAAGAGCCTCCCCCATTTAATAAATAGTTACGGTCAGAAGCCGCAGTGCCCAGCAGGAGAGGAAAGTGGCCTGCAGATCTCGCAGCTAAATAACACTGCACTTGCAGGAAGGAATGCCAGAGCACATAGGGAGCCTTCTGTTCTTAGCAGCAAAACCACAGCTCCCAGAAAGACCGATGGGGTCCCACACAGTCAGGAACAGGTGGCTTCCCCAACACAAGGAGTGAGACAAAGAAGCAGCAGTAACCTCAGCCCTCACCCCACAGCAGCAGAGAGAGCGAGCAGTGAGGGAGGTACAAGGATCTGGTGAGAAGGTGGCTGCTGAAGCTCCAGGCTGGCAGGGGGCAGTAGGGTGAGCAGTTGGGGAGAAAAGGGGAGAAAAAAGAAGATGGAAAGGGCCCCCTGCCATTTCTGACTCCTGTGCCCCCTTGAAGGCAGCGGTGTTGGCCGAGTCCCTTTAAAGAGCTAGAAGGGAGATGAGGGGAGGGGAGGGGGAGCAAGTTTGTGCCCAGAGCCAGTCAGTTTTATTTGAGGCAGCGCTCAAAGTAGGTGGAACCAATATATCCACCCCGCATCGAGCGCTGGACATTCTGCTCAAACAGGCGTCTGTTGTTCTGAAGTACTTCAGCAGCCTCTTTGTTCAAGGGGTCTTCAGGGTTTGGCTCCTAGACAGGGAAGAAAACACCATTAAATGCCAGGGTTTTGTGGTTAAAGACTTTCATGCACACGGAGTCCATTTTAATCATGATGCAAGAATAAGCAACAGCATCTTTCTCCCATTTTACTTAGATTATTTAACTATCTCTTAAAAAATCAGTTTTTACCCACTATAATTTGCCATGTATTTACCAGCTAGCATAAGCAGTACTGCAAAAGAACAGACCCTTCCAAATTATTGGGCTATAAAAGTGAGGGCAGGAGAATTGTACATTTGAGACTTGCAAAATTAAAGTCAGCCTTACTGGGTAGACCAAACAGAAAGTATCACCAGATAAGTTAATTCTACTTTATTATAAAACTACATTAAAATAATTTTACAAGTTTCAAAAGTATAATTTTCTTGCTAGCATTTTTACAGACTGATAATTTAAGGAGGATCCCTCCTATGGAGATCTTGTTCTGCCCTCTATAAGCAGCTGTGGCTTATGGTTTCTGATTTCTGGTCATTCCCTAGGCAGCTTCTCTTCATCTGATATCCCAAGGTCATTCTCATATATCTTTATACCAATCAATCAAAACTGTAAGATGAACCAGAACTCCCAATATATGAAAGTTACTATTGTAGAATGGATTCCATTATAGAGTGGAACTGCTTTTTGGAAAACAATCTCTTTTTGCCAATAGACTAGAAAGTTAAAAACCCAGAGGAATTTTTGTACTACTTCACATAATTTGTGCAAGTCAGGCTGTCAAAAATTCTATTTAATACATTTAAAAATACATGTGTATTGCTTTTTTTTGTGGAAAAAAATCTATATACTACTTGCCACTTTATAATAACCTTAATTAACCTTTTAATTATACTTCAATGCTCTATAGATATGCCACAAACAGCCAATTCATCCATCTTCTTTAAAATGATTAAACTTATTTCTGTAGATGAAAACAGACAATATTATTAATACAATAGGCTGTTTTAGCATTCATTACATGATAGGTTATGGAATGCCCTTTTCATATAAGCCATAAATATTTAGGCCAAGAGGATTTAAATCTAAATCTGTTCTAAACCTTCCAAATTGTATTTCTCAAATTGAAATGACAAAACTAGAAGAATATTATATTTGATGTAATAATTTAAATTGAATTCTGTTGAATTAATTTTTTGGAGTGTAGTCCTAGCATCCCACTTCAAGGGTATCCCACAATCACATCGATATTTACTTAGTTCATAAAGAATATCTAGGTGAATGATTAAAAATTTCATTAAGTGGAACATTCTGAATTGTCAAATGTATGATGCCATCTTGGAAATGATGTAACTGATGTAATGTTCTCCAAACATAGCATTTTAGTTAACAGTATACAAAGACACTATACTGAAAAACATACGGGACAAGATAAAAAGGCTTTGAGATCACACTTTAGTATAGAAAAGTTCCATTTCGGTGGAAACAAATGATTTAATTGTGAGTAGTCAGATTTATTCAGGAAAAAACAATATTAGAAAGCTAAAATTTGATTTAAAGCACTCTACTTGAGTGCAAACGTTCTCATATTAGCCACACCCTATAAAGTCTTCCAACCGTTTTATTTTGCAGTTATAATCAAGTATAATCTTGTGTACAGGGAAATTCCCCTTCCAAATGGTACACAGTACATCAGATGCATCTTCCCAAAATGTAATGATACAAACTTGCTTTTATTTCATTCACAATCCATCTAACCTAGAACACTACAGATTCTTCAGCAGCACACCACGCTTTGCTTATTGTATCATTCCTCCCCGTCAATCTTACATTAAATCTTCCTGCCCAGATCGAGCAGGAAAATAGCGCTCTAGTCTTAGTAACACTGTTTCACATCTCCTTTCCACATATACTTACCAAGAAGAGATACTGCAGGCCATAAATTATAGAGTTTATTGTTAGTACAGGCTTCCAGTCCTCTCTGTGGGTCAGAAAAATAATGAAAAAATGAGCTCAGGAAAGTTTACCCAAATGAAAAATAACAAAATAATATTGATTTAAATTCACATTGTTAAAATAAAATAAAATTGTATGAAGAGTGATCCAAATTGAAAATATCCCAATATCCGAAAGCCTTAAAAAATGAAGTCAACAGTTCTTAGACCTATGAAACACGAAACAGTATTTAATTACATGAAAATGTAATTAAAAAGTAACAATATCCCAAGAGTAAAATTTGTCAAGCTTCTAAAAGGGTTTTTTTTCTTACCCTTTTAATTATGATGGCATAACAGGATTTTTAAAAAAACAACAGAAATACATTTAACATTCCAAAAACTTTTTAAAAATCAGCAGTACTTAGAAATACAGCCACTAGAATGGAAGACTGCCTTCCCTAATCCATGCTGGCTGCAGCTGAGGGCAGTGCCAGTTCAGTATATCCTGGGGGCATCAGGTTTGGCATGACTTTTGCAAGCCCTCTTCCACACTCCTTAGTGTTGCTAGATTCATAAACACAAAACTATAAAAAAATGTGTTCGGCTTTGCCTGCATTACATGAATACAACCAATATACCTTAGCACAGAAATCAACAACTGTTGAAATCTGGAGATCACACTTAACATTTTGTGTGAAAACCAAGGGCCACAATGGATGGGCAATGATGCAAAGTGGGTGATGCTAATTATTTTATTTGTTTGGAGGGATTAATTGTGATAAATTGTAGAATTTGAAGTAAATTTTATGTATTTGCCTTAAGATGATGAAGAAACTGTGCCACCAATTTTCAGCAAATAATGGTCAAAGGCAACTCTGGGAGCCACAGAATCCCCAGGCAAAGGTTTGCCCACCCCTTGTTTCCTACAATCTGTAAACCATGCTTTATTCCGTAAATGTAATTCATCCATCAGTGAATACACATTGCCTCAAAAAGCATTATACTCAGTTCAAAAACAAAAATATATTATAAGCTGTTTGATATTTCTGCAATGTTTGTTCTTAAAACTTCCTCTAACCCTGCAAACAGGAAAATAATATATAGGAATGAAAGGAGAATATATAAGAACATCAGAACATGTTTTGTACCTGAGGATATTTAGGCAAACATTGCCTTCTAAGTCTATATTTGGGTGATACACCATAGTCTCACACTTGACTTTGGGAGGATCATGTGGGTAACCTTGCCCAACCTGTAAGCAAAACACAAAAGAAAGACACCATGTCAGTTTTTTCATCTTCAATATTGTCCATTCAATGTTCCTACCAAAAATTTGGGCCATCTACGTAACTATATATGGCATTCCCATTCTTCACTAATTTTTTGCCAGTAGATTTGGGGTTTTGCCATATCTGAATGGAACAAAAGGTAAATTATATTTTGAGGCATGCAATGCCCCAAACTAGAATGGAGAAACAGGAGAGGAATCCTGGCTTCTCTATCAATATGTACAATGCAATGTGTCCAGATAACTGATATCCACTTATTCAATCAATATTTCAATGTGAAACATTTGTTTATAAGGCTGTTTTAATTACACAGTTTTGTTTTAAGAACTTGATTGTAGAGCAATATGAAAACAGTTTGGTACAACTAAGTTGCTGAAATTATGAGCTCCAAATCCTTATAAGTTCGAATGCTGACAAAGATCCAAATAATAACTGTAGAGTAAAATAATGAACCATACATACTACTTTGAAATTTGGAAGGATGCAATAAAAATGCAATTGTTTCAAACACAGTAGCATTTTTTCATGAACAGTTAGTGCTAAAAACTTAAATACTTTCCCTGAATTGAAAGTACTATGAATTTTTGAAAACTTTCCAAGTTGCTTCCCATAAGAGTCCTTCCCTCTAATCACTTTATTTAAAACTGTTTTAATATTTCATTTTTGTCACCTCAGGAAGGAAAGACTAATTTTTCCTGGAATTCTCAGCAGAAATGTGAATATTAGACTCTTTCCTTTCTCTTCTGACAAACAGCCATAAAATTTCCTAATTTCTATTGGTACCATAGTTCTGACTCACTGAACAGATTTTTAGCAAAGTTAAGACAGAAATGGCAGACACTGCCACAGCATGAAGTTTCCTGCTTTCTTAATCTCCAATTAAAGACACAGGTTTTCTAAAGTTTCTGTATTAGCATTATTTTAATTCAATTATTGTAAGATTTTTATAGACTTACTTTTAACACAAAGGGAAGTATACACAGTTTACCCTAAGCATTTTTATTAGAAAGACTGGCAAAAGCTCTTCTAATATATAAAAGCAATTCAAATTCAACCAATTTTTGGCTGTCCTGTGCTTTAACCAACCTACATATTCTGACATGTATTAATATTCATTACTGGATGTTCTTTAAATGAAAATTGAAGCTATTGGAATGTCAATATACACCTATGAAGTATATGCTGAACATACGTACAACCAATTTATTGGAAGACTATGGCATATCTGCCTAGCAAGCCAGCTTATACCGTATGTCAGCCAGTTAATACATCACGGAAGCAATTTCTTCAGGTATTATTTTAAGAAACGAAATTTATAATGGATCTGAGTTCTAATCTAATTATTTGTGCAGAAAGTTGTGAAATCACATAGACGGTTGTCATTGACTACCATATGTGCCCAATAGGCCATTTTTGGGACATGTCATGCCAAACACAAAATGTCATTTTTTTGATATCCAATTAACTTACAATTAATTTTGAAACACAGATTATTTCAAGTTTCTGAAAATCCATACACAGCTGATCCATAAGCTGATCCAATGACCCTCCTCAGACAGTAACCATTAACAGCTGCTTTTTTCCGCAATAATTCAGGACTATTTCTTATTATTACTCTTTTTCAAAATTTGTTTCATTCTCAGCAACTGATTTATTTTATCAGCACCCTTTAACAAGGAAATATCTAGGGCAAACTTTGTTGATGACTCCTCCTCATCTTTATCATAGTTCTAAGCATATTTGAGATTCTACACAATTGCTCATTAAGTAATCAATTGGATTGAAGTCCCAAACACTTAAGAGATTTTCCCACTTCAGGAGCAAAACCCAGCTCCATTCTAAGTAGAAAACAGTGAAGCACAAAACATATTTCATTTATGGAAACTATAATTCCCAAACTCTGCCCAGAATTAAATTGTTCTTATGCTGACATCATTCATCCATATGTTGCTACCCAAATTGCACAAGGATGGCTGAAATCCAATGAATGGTAT
>JANHZT010002314.1:104829-121323 GCA_032468215.1 Stegonotus admiraltiensis
GTTTGCCTAACACTGGTCTAGACAATTATAAGCCCCCCTCCCCCAGTTCATTTTAATTCAAGCTACCTGGTGAATTTAGAAATCAAATCCCAGAACACCCTTACCACAATTTTAAAAAGATTTTGTTATGTCTGCTTCCTTTCTCATTCGTTCTCCCACCCTCACACACAGCTCCAAACTTTGTGGCCTATTCCTGCTTCCACACTGCAAGAGCTGGTGCTGGCACTTCATAATGCATACAACAGATAACAGCCAGATTAGTTTTAAGACTTCTATCAAGCAACCAAGACTGCTTTCTGCCAACTTACTCAGAAACAGACTGTTCTAAAAAGAAAACAAAAAACAATGCTGACCTTCACTGCAGCATTTAGTAGCCCTGCTTGTTGGGTAGCGGCCTGCTGACCTCCTTGTTCAATCACAATGAGATTGTAATCTTCACGGGAATTGCCCGGAAAGACTTTGAAGACAGGTGGCTGGTTATCTGATGTCAAATCCACATCCAGCCGCTCCAGACTAACCCGGGGCACTTTCCGGACAAGACCAGTTTCTCCATCCTGGACACGGGTTCTAGGAACATGCAGGGATCATGTTAGGTTAACAGACCAGAGTTAATTCTAGCACAATGAAATCCTAATTCACAGGGCTAAATTAAACTCCATACCAAAACATTATCAATTCTTTGATAAGTACTAAGATTTATTTCACAGTAGTTAATCCAAAATGCACCTCCAAGTTGGGAACCTTTTGTTTAAGACAAATCCTCTACTCTGAACTATCTTATTAATAAGGCATTTCTCCATCGAGAACCCTGCTTCCAATTCCATATTGAGGCTGGTTGTAGATTCTGATTGTATAGTTGCATGGAGTTCAGCAGTACAACATTTTTAGTACTGTTACCTTTTGGAGAAGGAGGGTATCTTGTTGATTCAACTTTAGAATAGTCAGATCTTATATATTACTCTTTCCTGTAGTTTGTGCCAAGCAAGGAAAAAACGTTTATGCAACTTACTCCATGGCAATGCAATTTACTATTTTCAATGGCTGTCCCCACATCTACTTTCAGGAAAAAAATGAACATTTATAAATTAATCTTCTCTTTTTTCTGTACAAAGTATTCTAAGCGTATTATAAACCTAAAAGGAATGTTGTCATCAAAACAAATTATTAAGATGTATTTGCCATCACTCATGAACACAGACATAAAAGGGGAAAAAAGGGTTTTCGCCAATCTCCATATGTGGTGTCCATGTTGATGGGACCAAACGCTTCCAATGCACAATTAAGTCTTCTCTGTAGATAGTTCAAATGCTTCTTCAGTGGCATTTCCTACATTCTAGTATATACAGCCACAGGATATGGAATAAGACATGTTTCTGTGTGGTAGAATAAAATAATTTCAACAGTTCAACAAACCCATGTCAAGCTCCAATCTGCTCTAAGATTTCACTCTCAATATAAACGCCCTAAATGCCAATACTACTATCCATAATCAAAGCAAACTGTTTTCTGCAGGACAAGACCTTGTTTTCTGCCACGTAACGGAAAGCATGCTTAAGAGTAAAAAAACAAAATGGATGTTAAGTACCAATACTCAAAATGTCTGGAATTATTGCAGGATGGACTCCAGCACTCTTTAAAAAAAACATAGCAAGACAGAAATAAACACGACTTACCTTTTCATTGCAGACACTTCACCAGAATATGATCCTTCTGTTGCAAAAAAAGAAGAAAAAAAAAGAAAGAAGTGTCAAGAAGCTCATGAGTAATCCCTCATTCTTTCCTCCCAACAAAAATTCCACTGTGATTTTTTTTTGCCCAGAACTGACATTTTACTTCTATCAAGCCACCAAGCAAAGTGAAATGACAACCCAAGAATGGGCTTTCCCTAGCTTCGCTCTAGACCATGGGTGTCAAACTTGTGGCGTCACATTGCTATCACGTGACATTTCTCAACATTTTTCCCATTTGCAGAGCTGGGGTGGGCATGGCCTGAATGTGACGCATCCAGCCCATGGGCCGCCAGTTTGACACCTCTGTTCTAGACTCTTGTTGAACGCACTACTTTCCCCTTCATATTTCTTACCTACACCAAAGCCATCACCAATGTCCATTGGCTGAAAGAAAAGTGAGAAAAATATCGTATTAAATGAAATACATGGCTAAGTCCAAAACTGATTCCTCACCATCTTTTAGCAATGTATATTTAGTTGTTCTTGGCCTTGTATAAAACAGGGCCCCCGACTGCAGTTTTTCAATTTAATGTTTTCTCTTCTAGGAAGAATCGGCACCAGCGTCCATCTCGTTTCATCAGTGCACTACCAAGCATGCTCGTGCATTAAGGACTCTTCCTTGTCCTGTATTCTGCTCACCTGTCCAGCAGAAGAGGCACTGGCATCATTGATATAGCAGTCGGGGATGGCCTGCCGCTGGCTGTTGGAAGGCAGCACAGGCTGAAGCAAAGCTCCCTTATTCATTATGCTTGTCTGCAGAGACATCTGTTGGACACCCTACATAGAAAAGTGTACCACGAAGCCTGTAACTGCCCTGTTAGCATCTCCCAGATCGTAGAGACGGGTTGACCAGCTGAAACTGCTGGTTCAGATGCACCAGGCTGTCACTGGAGAGAAAACTGCACAAACAAGAACCAGTACCTGAGAAGGGGGGACAGAACCTTGTCTGACTGCCACTCCTGATGCAGAAGCAGTGTTAGGCCGCTGTTGGGGTGTTTGGGCACTGGCAGTCACCGGCAAACCACTCCGTTCTGACACTATCTGGCCTGAGGAAAAGAAGAAAGGTCTGAATCTGGCTGGCATTTCCAGTCCCACAATATCAACTTTCAATTAATGCTTTGGGAAAACTCAGGATTTTCTACATTCTCTAACTTTGCTGATCCTTTATCCTTTCTTCCCCCTTGAAATACAGCTCAAATCAAAGATTCCCCAACGTCTTCTTGAGCAGGAAGAATTTAATTTCACCATCACTTACCAAACGTCTCTGCGCTCTTGATCCAGGCATTTAAGTCCCACTGGAACTTCATGTCTCCATGAGGTTCCACTGGATCCACAATCATCTTTAGAGCCCTGTGCAGTTGAAAATAAATCTAAAGCAAGAAAAAATGGGAGAGGAAGATAAGAGAGAGGGACAAAACACCAATTATATGTGAAACAACAAAAATATAACTTATGTCCTGCATTGCCATTAGATACATGAAAATAGAAGTGGCAGACCAGATCACTTAATTCTTTTTTCCCCCCAAATCAGTTATTAACTGAGGGACATTTACCAGTTTCTTTGAGAGCAGCAATGCAGTGTTGTTGTCACTTTCCAAGGCCCAATTAGCAAAGCGCAGGATATGTTCTTGGTGACGCTGCAGTTTGGTCATCGCCCAATGCTGCCTTTCCAGTTTCTCTTGTTGGCCTTCGGTGACTTTCTGGAAAACAGCAACACAGAAGTGGGAGGCAAGGTCACATAATCAAGGCAGATAAGGCATCCTTTCCTATAAATTTTACAGTGATAGTATATGGTTCTGTGCTATCTTGTCCTTTATAAATTTCAAATAAACTTTTTTTTTCTAACTGAAAGCAGATTCTGAGAATAGGAAGACAGTATATGTATCTAGGATTAAAGTTTGGGATTAAGGCAAAAGGTTACGCCACAGGAGAATATAATGTAGGCTATTCAAGAGATGATGCGTCAAACTAAAAAAGAAATATCATTTCTGGAGATTGTGGGTACTAGGGGTGGTTTATACTTATTTTACCACCAAATCAAAAGTCCTCAAAGACTTAATTAAGAGGTGAGAGACTAATAAAGTTTGATGAATTCCTGAATATGGAAAAGACTTTCAATAGAGACTGGCTTTGTGTAGTCAGCTAATATTAAGATTATGAGATTTTAATCTTCCATTTGTTTCACATGTCACAATTATCTAATGTGGATTCTGAAGATCTGCGTCCAAGAGTTTGAGGAAGGGGAATATCCAATTCTTTGACTTTCAAAAAGTTTCTTGCATAGGGAAAGATTATGTAATACATAGAAAAGAGGCTTGTGCCATGAAATGGGAACTGAAATCTAGCTCACTGTGCACCCACTGGAGGACAGATCACTAGCCATTTGTTTGATTAAAGAGAATGAAAGAAAAACAAAAGGGGAAAAATGCTGAAACAATGCACCATAAGGTAAAGTTATTTCACCATTAGCATCACCAGTCAAATACTGTTTTACTCTAAGGAGAACTTCAGTAAGGAAGATTTAATCACTTGTGCTAGTTTGAAATCTTCAGATGCAGGAAACAGATTAAAGACATAATAAGAACCAAGAAGGAACTTATAACGGTTGATGTATTTTCAAGTAATGAGGAGAAAACTATCTTTAAAAAAGGAACCTTGAGAAAGACAAAAGAACTTAAAATACATAGAAAATCAAGATCATTTATTAGACTGTACGTATACATTGCAACTGAAACACTACACACTACACTGACTCATTACACTGCATTACACTGAGACAATAACAATAAAAAATTGTGACAATTGTGGATAAAAAACTACAAAGAAATGCAGTGGATCAATGGATTCATTGGGGGTGGGGAATCAGTAAACTCTAGCCCAAGGTCTTAATTTAAGAGATATATAATTGGAATAAAATGTTATATAGATGTTATGTAATTCCGCTGTCAATGGACAAATTATATAACAATAAATAATGGAAATGTCTTTAAAAAGGAATAATCTATCGTAAGTGATTGATAGGCCTTTTTTTAATTACTGGAAATAAATCAAAACATTCAGGGAATTCCAAAATAAAATCTGAATTGGAATTGCATATATTTTTTCTTAGAAATTATTCAGAATGTAAATGTAAAGTATCACAATAGTGACAAGAAACAGTATTTGAATTGGGGGCGGGGGGAAGAAACCTTGCCAACAATGCAAAAATTGAAAACCAAAATTGGGAGAATATACAACCACACCAGGAAGAAATTCTATATATTCACAACAGAAGTCAATCCAAACTCAAGAAGAAATGTACCTTACAATATATTATATAGCAAAGGTATTTGGAATGTAGCTTTTCAAAAGATACTACAAACAATTGAAAAAATGACTGAGATTGATATAAGTGACTATTAAAGTTTAACATAAATATCTAAGTAAGAGTGCTTGATGAAAAAAAAATGAAGGGATTGAACTTCTTTTTACATTTTAATTATACTTTTACCTTATTTCTTGCATGTGAGCCCCAGTGGTGCAGTGGTTAAAATGTAGTACTACTGCAGGCTACTTCTGCTGACTGCCAATTTGGCAGTTCAAATCTCACCAAGCTCAAAGTTCACTCAGCCTTCCATCCTTCCGAGGTGGATAAAATGAGGACCCAAATTGTTGGGGGTAATATGCTGACTCTGTAAACCGCTTAGAGAGGACTATAAAGCAGTTTATAAGTCTAAGTGCTATCGCTATTTCTACTTTTGATCTATTTTTATACAATCCTTATGCAGTAATAAAACTAATCAAAAGGAGAAAATGAGGACACTGACAAACAAATCTATAGGATGGTATAGTGTATCCTGCAACTATAGAAGTTTGCAGTTCAACATTACACACTGTACTTGTCAATATTCCCATTCCTATCTTACCTGTGCTTCACTAACCAGCACCTTAGCACGTTTATTGAGCTCCTTCATAATTTGCAAGATAGACATCTTCACATCTACCTGCACACGTTTCTGCACATCTGCCACCTGCCGGATCCTGTTGAGGCAGTAACATAGTTTTCTTACTCTACAATTACTTACAACTGGGGTATGCAAAAAAAAAACAAAAACCAAAAAACATTTTGTTTCTAATCCAAAATAAAGATGCTATTCTTGTTTCAAGTAGGCTACTGTTTGGAAGATGTTATTCCCGGTTTCAGTAGAAATAAAAACCAGAGATTCGCAGGGGATAATTTATGCCACCTTTCTGTTCTCCAAAACCTACACATGTGCCAATTTTTCTTTTCCTATCTTTTCCTATCTTCCTTAATTTGCCAACACTACAAGTTGGTAAGAAGGGTTGTTGCGAAATGAGGGAAGAAAGGGTAGAAGAACAACTCGGATGCCTTAAATGCCCAAAATGCCTTTTTTTAATGCTTTCTTTAAGGAAAACATATATATGTAGCATTGATTATGTATAAGAAAATGTACATTTTATGTTATGTGTATAAGAAATAAAGCTGAAAACCTTTCAAAAAAAAAATCCTCGGCATACAATCACAATTGGGAACCACAATTTCCATTGCTAATCGAAACTGCTGTTAAGCGAGACATGCCCAATTTTATGACCTTTTTGGCATGGTTAAGCAAATCATAGAAGTTGTTAAGTGAATCACATGGTTGTTAAACGAATCCAGCTTTCCCACTGACTTTACTGGTTGGAAACCTACTGGGAAGGTTTGCAA
This sequence comes from Stegonotus admiraltiensis, assembly GCA_032468215.1. Classification (NCBI taxonomy): domain Eukaryota; kingdom Metazoa; phylum Chordata; class Lepidosauria; order Squamata; family Colubridae; genus Stegonotus; species Stegonotus admiraltiensis. The sequence continues at coordinate 111,268 of JANHZT010002314.1, forward strand.
ATGGTGATGATGTGACCCCACCCCCCTGCAACCATTGTAAATATGCTAGTTGCCAAGTGCCCAAATTTTTAATCATATTGACTGTGGAGATGCTACAATGGTTCTGAGTATGAGAACCATTCATAATTCACTTTTTTTGTTGCTGCCGTAACTTCGAACAGTCACTAAGAAGAATGGCTGCAAGTCAAGTACTACCTGTATTGTCTGGAACACTATTTCTGTGCGCCAAATGTCCCTACTTATCTCTAGTGGCAATCTTTTGTAGAAAGATTGCAACTGCAGCCTTTTCTGGACCAGGATACCCTCCTCTCAGTCATTTAAGTCCATGGCAAACTCACGGCTGGACTATTTTAATGCCCTCTACATGGGACTACCATTGAAGACCACCCGGAGGCTACACGTGTGCTGAGTGCAGCAGCGGGGGCAGTTTTGGGAGACCTGAGAACAGCATGTCTAACGCTGCTCTGTGAGCTGCATTGGTTACCAGTCTGCTTCCGTGTGCAATTCAAGGTGTTGATCACCTTTAAAGCCCCACATGGCATGGGTCCAGGTTACCTGAGGGACCGTCTCACCCTACTGAGATTGGCACATACTGGCAGAGGAGGCATGCTACAGGTCAGTGGTGGGTTGCTACCGGTTTGCCCCAGATCGAATGAACCAGTAGTGGCTGCGGGAGGCTCCGCCCACCCACCTGGACATCTCTGCGCATGCTGAGGTCCCCTACAGCCTGATTATTTTACAAATAAAATGAACTACTTCACAGAAAATTCTCTATTCTAAAAGATCATTGCTGTGAAACCCCTACAAAATGGTGCACTGAACAGTGGGGCTTTTTTCTCCTCCTTGCTGACAAACTGATAAGTTTGCTGCCAAAGTTGGCTCTTTGGCAGTGCATTCCCGATTTGAATTGGAGAAACTAGAGATGATGATGGAATATAGTGTAATTGCCTGAGAAGAGAAATCTAGACAACTGCAACTCTCAGTAAGAGTAGCTGGAGAGATGGTTCTCCATCTTTTCTTGCAGCTATATTTTTAGGCACATCTGTTTTTAATATCACTTTTTGAAGTTTAATTGTTAACAGCTTGGCTGAATACTGATTTGCGTATATCCTTTTGCTTGATTGCAAATTTGAAGTTTATCCTATTTCATATTTTAAAATATTTTCTTTCACTACAAGGAAATCAGTGGCCTAAGGGTTTTCTTTTTTAGCGAAAGTGATTTGATTTATATAGGATTTTTACTCTAAGGGTTTTGTACTTTACTATTTTTTGTAAAAAAAGAACTCCATTGCTTTTTATTTTTATATATATACTCTTGTTCTTTTATTTAAAAAACGATGGAAACTTTCCTCCCCATTTTGTTAATTCTCTGTTGTGAGAATCATTATCTTAGCTTCTTCTGTGGTTATTTTGTTATACAAATCCACTCTCTTTGTCCTTGATAAAAGAACTGCTTGCACTCTTGTGAAAGCTTGGTTATAGGGAGATTGGGATTATATTAAAACCAAGGCAATAATAAATTAAGGACTCTGAATAGTATCCATTCTACATATTCTACAATGCCCCCCAAAAGACATATAAAAGAGATGGGACTAAGATAACTTCAGCCTTAAAAGCCTTCTTGAAAACTTTTGTTTAAAAAAATTGCTAACTTACAAGCTTTAATTGAAAAATTAGACAAAAGGTTTGATGAATTTGTCGCAATTTAAAATCATCCTTAAGGCAACATGCAGATAAAGACAACAGTAGTTAAATCAGCCATGCAATTGGATGAATTGGAAATAAATTTGCTATAAAGATTTGAAAGACAAAGAGTTTTGCTTGAAAACTGGAGATTTGCTAAGTAAGGCTGAAAGGGGCATTAATGAATAGGACTTTCTTAGGAAAGTTGATGAACACTGTGGAATAGAACCATCATTTGTAACTAGAAGACAACTGTCAAGAGGCATGTTCCAATTTTCAGGGAAATTTACTGAACACATACTATGAAGATACCTTTAATGGAGACCTACATTTTTGGGGAGTGAGAAGCAGCTGTTTGAAAAGATTCCATTTGTAATTTTAAAGAAAAGTGAAGATGATAGACTAGAAGTTGTTTTTTATTATAAAGAATCAATTGATGGTATTTGATCCTGGATAGATCAAAGACAATGGTTGCAGTGAGTTTATGAGAGATTACAGCCTGCTTGTGGCCTTTCTGCAGGTTAAATATAATAACAGATTGTTAACAGAGGGATTTCAAGTTTTGCTTTGTTGATGGGACTGCCTGTTACTTGAATTTTTATAGTAGATAGTTGGTCAAATTGATTAATTGATAATAGATTCCTATGTTTATTATATTTTAATGATATATGCCAATTTTGCACATATATAAGTTCATAAATTGTGGGCCTGTTTTGTAAGAGGGGGAACAGCTATTGCTGAAATATATTTATCAGCATTGAATTAGGGGACATTTTATCTGTATTTTAATACTTTGTTCTATAAACTTTTTTTGTCTTTGTTTGCTATTTTCCTTCCCCCCCGCCCCCTCTCTCTCTTTCTCTCTCTATTTTAACTTTGGAAATAAATATAAAATTTATATATAAAAAAGGTATTTTCTGGGAATGTAAAGACCAGCAATCCAAAGCCGTGGAAGATACCAAGTTAGAGAAGACTGACACAAAGAATAGCAGCAGAAACAGAATATAGAAATATTTCTCTTTCCAAATAGGAAGCTTTCTTATATTTAATTTACATTTTTATTATAATTTATTAATTGTATACATGGATGTCACATTATACTGGTTTTAAAGAAGATATATGCACCTCCTAAAACCTGTTCATGGCTTTATAATGCATCACAAGATAGCCAGTATAGGTTTCTTCAGCATACTTGCTATCAGCTGCCATAATAAAGGCCCCCCTCGGGTATTTGGGATGGGGAAGTGAGCTGATGTAGTCCCATGAGAACTGAAAGGGAGGACTGCACTCATGAATTATGGCTCTGCTGAGAGGAGTTGTTTATACACCGGCAAGGCCAACCGTCCTTGATAAAAAAAATAAAGTCCACATTGAGTTTGGTTACTTGATAGATATGTCCTTGAGAGATAGTGTTTCTTGCAACTGTCCTTTCCTAAATAAGGGGCAGATAGTAACATTCAGCTTATCCTTCTTACAAAGAATTCAGATCCATCAATTAATGTCACTATTTTATCCTCTAACTTCAAGATTCGTACGGCTAGATGTTAAGACACATAACTATGAAGCGCTTTTTATTTTATAGCCCAACTCCACTAGAATGCATCAGAAAGAACTGTCTTTCTCTTGCCTCAAGGTTTAGACTTGTCAGTGGAAACACTTATGCATCAGTGTTTCTTAGCAAAGGACACTTACGAGGTGCGCACTTCCTTGGTTGACTTTTGGAGATTGGCATTTTTATCCCCAAGGCGCTTGACCAATGAAGCCAGCATCTTGCGTTGATTCTTGACTGCATCGTCCAAGAACTGGTACCTACGAAGAGATTATTCAAAATATTTGTATCAGAATGCAGCATCAGAATGTGCACAATATATACACGGTTAGTTAAGCAACCACAGGAGAAAGTTTCCCAACTTTTTTGACATTACAGGGACTTAATGTTAATTGACAGCAAACAAGACCACTGTTGCCGCTGTTTAAATGACATGGTCATAAAGTGTGACATCATGCAGTTAACTGTACCATTTAGCGACAGCTATTCTGTCAGTCATAACTGCCTTTGTTAACTGAGGATCACATGGATAGTTAAAGGAAGACCCTGTTCTGATCCAGCCTTAGCAGAAGCAAGAAACAGACTCCTTGTCACGAAAAACCCTTCTTTATTTGTGAATTAATTGCATTCACCCACCGAAAAGTCCAGGAAATAGTCCTTCAAGGAGTTAACTGCAGTAACAGACCTTATCAGTTCCTTGCAATAATTGCAAGGCCTTGCGCTCCCAGCTTTCTTTCCATTTATTCCCCAGCCAGGGAGGGGCCGTTCAGCGCCCACGTTGCTTCCTGAGTCAAATCCTTGCCCTGTTGTTCACCCCTCCTAACTGCTCTGCACATACGTGCATCTGGAGCAGGCCCCAACTGTTCTTCCTCTTCACTCGTATCAGCCTCCAAAGGCAGCTGCCTCTCCCATAGCTGGGAAATAAAGGGTGGCCCTAACCCTTCCCCAGACTCCAGAACTGACCCAAGTTCCTCCCCCGTCTCTAGCTCCGCTGGCAGCTGGCGGGCCACAACAGACCAACGTGACTGCAACCTTTGACTTCCTGCTGGCTTCCTCATTGACTTTGCTTGTGGGAAGCCAGCAAGGAGCATCAGAAATCGTGATCGTGTGACTGCAGTATCATTGCCACAGCTGGAAGTCCAAGGACCTGTCATAAGTACAACTTGTTCAGTATTGGTGCAAGTTCAGTCACTGAACAAAGGACTACCTGTATCGATTACTCATTTCAACCAAGGTCAGAGAAAGAAGAGTACTGCTAGACATAAAGAAGACAATCTGCTGGACAGCACACACATTCAATTACCTTCTAACACATTATATTGATTTTTTTTACCTTTTTCACAAAGTGAGAGAAGGAAAACTAAACTTATGAAAGCTGCTGAAGACAGAAAGTCTATGTTTTGTTTTAAAGCACATTTAATAACATGTAATGGAAAGTGTACGTATATGTATTCCAAAAAGTGTATATATGTATTCCAAAAAATAAAGGAAAAGCAAATTTAGGATGATCACTTGAAACTAGATGATACCTAGAAACCATAGCATTTGCAAGGTCCTCAAATAGTACCTATCAATAATCAATTTAAAAATTAAAAATGCTCAGAATCTCAGGAAATGGAATTAAATCTATTAAAATCACCATATTTTCATGCAGATATCATTACCATTAAAAAAAAACATGTTGAGAGTTCACCATATGGCACAAAGACAGACAGGAGTATCAGAGACCAGAAAGGGCTGCTAATCCTGCTGGCCCAGGATAATGAACCCTACATTCCCAGAAAACTGCAGAATCATCCAAAATTAACAGGAAAATTATACAATCTACATAAAAGCTTACTGGTGATCTTTGTGAGCATTCAGTTGACAGTCCCGGCATGTCAGGGTGTCACAGGTGTCACAGAACAGAACAAGAGGCTCGAGTTTATGGACAGAGCAGTAGATAGTCTTCTCCCTCGCCTGCGATTTAGAGGAGCCTCAAGAGAAACAGTAACAGAATGGTTACTTATGTGGACAGTTTGGCTTGCAGGGACTAAGGATATAGGAGATGCCAATGTGCATATGAAAATAGCTTACTTCAGTGAACCAAGTGTAGTAAGGTTCAAAGGATGTTCATTACTTTTCTCAGCCACAATTATTTCTATGCCTTATCTGTTTAGCACACACCCCAAGTCAATTTTTTCCATACCAGCCTATGTAATTAGGATCATGAGGCCTTCTCTTTGTGTTACTGCGTACCTGTGGATCGGACTGTATGGTCCTTAGTGTACTTCACTCTCTGATGGGCCTCCACACATGTCTCACACAGGGGCTCTTGGCACTCCACACAAAAGCTGGTGGCAGGGGCATTATCTTCACAGCTAGTGCAACACTAATAGGAAAAGGCTACTGATCAATCAATCAATTTTAAAAAGCAGGTCTCATCCCCAGCTCTGGAGATGTAAAATAGACAAGTCACATTCAGAAAGCAAACATTACCTGATTAGCATCTCTAGCATCACCAAGAGCTTCAGTGTCACCATCCCTCAAAAAGTAATTCTCCACAATGTCTTTTAGATAACACTGATGCTTGCAAACTGGGCAGTCAACCACTGGGGGATAAAAAGGAAATTTGAAATCTACACGTGTATAGAAAAAAGAAAACACTTCTTTTCAATTACCATTCTAGCCATATTTTCAGCAACTTTACATACATAAGATGGCACCTGATTGATTTACCATTAAAATCAGCGCTCTGAATTGAATTTGGAAACTTATTTACTGGCAATCAAGGCTCAGATAATTCTTATATTAACCCAATATGTGAAAATCTATGCAGAATCATGCTCACACCTTTTAAGAACAGGTGAGTGAGTGTGGGAGCTTGCTTGCTCACTCTAGATGGATTCTTAAATGTAATAACATCTAGTGATCAATATTTTGTATTATGCCAAAATACTGCTCATTTTTCCTCGTGCCATTTCTTCATCTTTCTATAAATTTTGCTTATAAATAGTCAGAGTAATATTGCCACTAATAACATGATTACTTATACTTATGTCACACCCTTGGCTAAAGATTTCCTGCTAGAGATATCTGGGCCCAAAACATGACTAAAAAGGGTCCAGATAGTCAGTTTCCACCAGGATTGTCTGGAGTTGCAATGCCATCTCCTTCTCAACCACCTTTCCTAAAATGGGAAGATGGGAGACTGGAAGAAAATTGTAGAATGGTAGGGTCTAGCAATCGTTTCTTGAGGAGGAGTATCATGCTCTGCTGACCAGGGCCTTGGCCAGAATACACCATCAGTATTAAGCATCAGGGATGCCTTCCTCATGTGGAGCCCATTCTCTGGCTCCTGTTGAAATGTCCCGTCTATCACTATTTGGATGTAAGAACCTGTCCCTTGAGACCCCAGAGATTTCATCCCCTGCTAACCCTGCCCTCCTGTCAGGTCCTGGTTCACTTATATTCAGGTCCTCCTTCCCAAATATACAGTCCAGATACTAGCAGCCAACCTGGGAATGGTGACAGGAGTTATAGTACTCCAGCATTTGCTCTCAACACAAAGGGCCCCCAACCCACTTACCCCTTCATCCAGGTGTGTCCCCCTCACTGGACTTTCTCATTGACAGATAGGAGGGCGCACAACTCATTATTCAAATTATCACTGCAATAGCTACTGTCTTCCATACATACAACCTTGACCATCAGGAATATATGCATATAATAGAAAAATATTCTATTAAAAAATCAATAGTCTACAGTTTAATTCTTCTCTTCTAAAATGAGTAAGTGGAGATGTGGCAAATAAAATATAAATAAAACTATAATCAACCATTTCAGGATGGTTTTTAAACTGAACTGCTTCTTGTTGACAAAAGAAAGAATTGTTGCATATAGTTCATTGCTATATTGTTCTGAGAAATCCTTTTTCTCCAACTTTACAGGCGCCTTTTTATATAATCAATTATATTTAAAGTATTTAATCAATTTTTAGTATTTTTAACTTTTGTATTATCTGCTTTTTATCTTTGGCTGCGCACCGCCCTGAGTCCTTTGGGAGAAGGGCGGTATAGAAATCTAATAAATAAATAAATAAATAAATAAATAATCTTATCAAGTGGAAATTTGATAACTTTCCAGTTATTGCCTTATTTTCCATACTTTTGGCCTTGAATTAGTAGAAATAGAAACAAGATTTTTGGAAAGTTATCTTATTAATCCTAAAAGCTAGTATTTCAGAAAAGGTCAGACAAGAATGCAAGTTAAATAAATAAAAGCAATAAAACAAACAATATTTTCACTTGATAAAAGTATATAAAAATGTTTTAAAAGCATAGTCAGAGTCCAATATTTCTACTTTCTATATCTGGCCTGCTTATCTGTTTATTAAATTGCAGGCCCCAGCAATTAACTCTTTCTACTTGCCTCTCATTTGTATACCTACCTACTTACTTATCCCACAGTGCAGGCTCCAAAAAGCAAATATTTTTTTCTCCCCCTCCTCCTAGTCATTACCTTATTCACTGCTGTTACTTAGTATCCAAAATATCTTCATCATCATCAGACCCAGCAACTTGCATCAAGTAATCTTATTCTTAGCCATTTTACAAAAGAAACCTTTATAACAGGGCTTTGTCATTTAATTTCAAAAGGAATCCTCTAAAGGTTTTTCAAAGGCAGTATCAGGAAATAACTCATTGTCAAATTATAGTATAGCACCATGAGAATCTGTGATAAAGTTGTAATTTCCATGCCAGACCAATTTTGTTTTAAATTTTGCTTAGAAAAAAAAAAGTTGTTTGGATCACATTACCCACGTTAGACTAGCTAATAGGTACTCAGAAGCAGCTTCATGTATTCAATATAAGCAAGACAGACATTATCCTTAGAAAGCAACCAAGATTTGCTATTTAGCATTACTATGCAGGGTTAAGTATCTTAGAATATGGCTGAACATATATCAAATTAAAATAATTTGTTAGCTTTGTGAAGATGTTAATATAGAAATTGTTTTGCCTGAGAGCAACTTTAACACTTTCTCTCACCTGTCTTATTCAGTTACACGCACTGCCCTTGTTTGAAGCATATGAGCACAAAGGTTTTCCATATGGCTGAGTTTACATTTCTGGGACAAATCTACCTACATCAAAATGTACTGGACTAGACCTTCTATCTTGAACAAAAGTCTGACTCTTCTATTCTTTCCTGGAAGCTGCAGGTAGTATATTTAATTATGCAAATTATTTTAACTGCAGCTTATTTTGCTCTCTTTTTCATCTGTATATACTTTAGTATTATATGATTAGCTCTAAATAGAACCAAAGGAGTGAATAACATTATTTCACAGCCTGTTCTCAAGTTTCAGTTCCAGATGACATACACTATATTTTCTTGAATATTATCACAAAAATGTTTAATTGCTTGTCAGCCAAGTTTCTACCAATTTGAATTGTTTCCCAATCAAGACATTCACAGTTAGCATAATACGAGAGGAAAAAATCTCCTGATGTGTTTACCCTCTATTATTTCTGGAGACAGGAAAAAAAGGTTTAGTCTTTTTTGTGTGCTACTTTCAGTACCATTTACTCTCACTAAAAGGTCTTCTCCAGTGTTTCTCATTGTTGGCAGCTTGAACATGTGCAGACTTCAACTCCCAGAATTTTCCAGCCAGCGTGCTGTCAGAACTGTGGGAGTTGAAGTTCACGTATCTTTAAGTGGATTGATCAAGCACAATCCTGCAAAATCCCAATAGAAAAATAGTTAAGCCTTCACTTCTCTTATTACCTCAAAGTAGCAACCTGCACACTGCTTTTAGCTAAAAGAAAAATGAAAAAGGGGTGTTTTCTCATGCCATGAACAATAGAAAATGGATACCTTTTTAAAAAAACTATTCAAATCTATAGCCTAGCCCGAGGTTCTGAGAGATTCATCAAGGGAAGATACAGTCCCTGGCAGGAGGTAGCTATTGATCTGAAAATGGTACTTATTGTACAGTTCTTGCCTTGTTATGGCTGCTGTCAGATAATCAAGACTCATCAAAACTGTTGGAGAGACTTCTTTAGACCTCTATTCTTTCCCTTTCCTTGCAATGTAGATAGGTTATTTTTATGGGGATGCAATTAAAGGGCCAACACCAGAATCAGACCTGACATTTTAAGAACCGGGGAAAAAATAAACTGCATTGCTATATTGGTGCTTTTTTCGATTTCTCTCTGCTTTCCATGTATCAGAACACTATAGTGACTGCCTGATCAGCCAGTCTGCAACAGTAGTAATCTGGACAAATGAACATGTGGTCTTTAAAATCTTAGCCCTCTGTGCCAGACATATGTTCATTAATTTGGGGGTGGGGGGGTGGAAATTTTGAGAACCAATGTCGGAACCCCCACCATTTGCTAGTTTGCCAAGGGAGGGAGCCTGTCTGGAGGAGGGAAGGCTAACTACTCATCTTATCTTCTAGAGAGCCATCTCAAGGACAAAGCACTGGGAATGGAATGCAAAGGGCCGTTAAAGAGAGTGTTTCCAAAACAATTTATTCAAATTCTATTGGACAATAAGGGACTTGCAAGGGGGAAGAACTGAAGTTTCTACAGCAATTTATTCTAATGTTCTTAGACAATAAGAGACTTGCAAGGGGGAGGATCTGGGGAAGAACTGAATGGGGAACGTTAACTGGGAAAGTTTGGTTCGAATTTCAGTTCTAACTCTGCTATACTGTAATCTACTTGGCTTTTACTAAAGCAAACCCTTCACACTAAATGAAGTAGAGGATTGTTCTTACTTAAGGGGCCAAGTTAGGGCTAGTGCAGTGGTAGGCAAACTTGGCTCTTTCACACCCT
>JANHZT010002314.1:131093-151309 GCA_032468215.1 Stegonotus admiraltiensis
AGGGAAATATAATATTCTGCCTTTTAATATTTCCTAAAATTTGATTCTCTGACTCAAGTGGGTGCTAACTTCCTACACCATCAATATAGCTTTAAGACTTCTGTATTGCTGTATTGCATCATACTGTGTCCTGATTGGTTAGCTCCATAGCCAATGTCCTTAAGAGGGAGCTAGAAACCTGGTTTGTTTCCCTTTACTGTCTCTTTGGTGCTCATTGCTGATCTTTACTGCTCGTTACTGCTCTTTGCTGTGTTTGCTACTGTTTGCAACTGTTAATGTGTATGACTACGACGATTGGTAAGAAAACTTTGTTATTGGATTATCCCTGGACTATTGTTTTACTATCTACTGCCTTATACGTGTATGACCTGGATTGTTTATTGGGCTGTGCCTTACTATTTCCTGAAAGTAAACACAACTCAGTGTATCTGTGTGTTGGCTGTGTGTTTATTCGTAACTACTCTCAATTGCTTTCATGTGTACACCCTTGCTACTCATGGTTGTTCTGCAAATTCCTTAACAGTTAGTGCTTTGGGATCAGGTGATCACTTTGTCACCTGACAAGCAAAGTCAATGGGGAAGGCAGATTTACTTAATAACCATGCTAACAAGTGCAGTGATTCACTTAATAACTGTGGCAAGAAAGGTCATAAAATGGGGCAAAACTCACTTTAAAATGTCTTAATTTTGCAAAGAAAGTGTGTTTAATTGTGAATCACAATTGTGAATTGTAAATCAAGGATTACAGTATCTGAATTCTGTTCTGTTTCTGGACAGCAACATAATTTCTCCCAGCAGGAAAAAAAATGAAATTTAAATTACCTTTTATTGTTACCCTAGAATGCCTCTTAATGCATAAGAGTGTATTTTGAGGACACAAGATATAACTCTTATATATCTATACAAATAATTTCTTTAAGACACGTGTTCGGTTCCTATCTTAAGAACTTCATGTCCTCTCAAAATTAGAATGTGTTTTTAAAAAGTTTGATGAAGGAATATGCAAATAGGTGCTAGCCTCCATTCTTCCTTGCGCCCGTGTTCTCCATATCTTCGCTTTTTCTCATTTCCAGCTCAACGATTTCTATGGGAAGCCGGCGCGTGGCTTTGTGGTTGGCAGGAAGAGGGTTAAAACCATAGAGCTGGAGCTGTGAAACAGAGCGGAGGCGGGGGACAGGATAGACTCGAGGGGTGCTTTCCTGTGCTTGAACCCGCCACTGCCTACACACAGGCACGGGAGTGGCTCTTTCGTTCCCAGGCCTGCGGTTGGCGAAGGCGTGCGAACCCCGCTTGGATTCCTGCAGGGGGGAATGAATCGGTGAGATTCCGGGGACAGATCCAACCGTGTGGAGACCAATTTATGGGGAGAAGGATGGGCAGCCCGTAACTCAATGAAAACAGCCATTTATGGGGGAACGCCTGTAAGAAGGGCAGCTTTATCCACTCACCCACCCACCTCCTCCATTCACTCTTCCTCTGTCTCCCAGAGTAGTTCTCCGCGGGGGGGATCTGCTGTGGAAAGTCCTGTCTATATTTCTCTTACGGCTTTTTCTTCTTCTTTATTTTATCTATTTCTGCGACGGGAGCATGATTCATATTGAGCACGATCTATTACTGTACTCCTGTAGTATAATGGGCAGTGTCGGCTGTTACCTGTTTCGTCTTGTATCTATAACCCACACCAAAAAATACAAATACTTTTGTTTCTTTGTAAGGATGTCAGCGCTATTCATAGAAATGTTTGATATAATTCTTCCAATCTCTTTTCTCATTAGCCGTTTAAAATTTAATCTATACTGTAACGTTTATTTTATTTATTTGCATATCAAAACTTTATTAATTTTATAAATAATTCAAGGAGGAGGATATCCCCTCATCCTATTTTCTCCACAATAACAACTCTGTGAGGTGGATTGGGCTAAGAGAGGGTGACTGCCTCAATGTCATTCAGCTGGCTTTAATGCCTAAAACAAGACTAAAATTAAGGGTTTCCCAGTTTCTGGTCTGGTGTCTTAACCACTAGATCAAATTTATTGAGAAATGCCTCTGTTTGTTTATGTAACTCTTTATAGAGAGAAGGAAAGTACTGAAGTCAGGTCAGGACTGTTTGTCTGTCTAAGGCTCTAAGCAGTATTACTGAATGCTCCAAGAGCAGAATGATGGAATATGAATTATATAAATAATAACAGCGTTAAATATTAATCTAATGGGGAACAATATTCTGGACTGACAGGTACACATTTTTCTGTTTGAAAACTTTGAAATGTAAAACAAAAGATATTAGGTTAAACTTCTAATATCTCTAACAATATTATACGTCACAATAAAAAAAACCTAGAGATATAACTACAAACAATGTGCTGCCAAATTAATGATAACAATGCAATATTTGAGAGGCTAGTATTGCAGATACTTTAAGAGGACACAATTTTCAATATATTTTCAAAAGAAATCCAGAATATCTTTTTTAAAAAGTACATTTGCTCCAACACATAATAAAAAATAATATTGCTCTTCTAAAATTTTGATTGAATCATCCTGGCAACATAACATATAGGCAATGTCAAAACTTATTTGGAAGTGATTTCCTGGTTTCCTCTAATTATAGTAAGCACATTTATAATTAATTTGGTCTCAGAAGACATATTAATGCAATCAGCTGCACTTACTAATTACATTTTTATAGTCTCAGGCAACAAAGTTGATAAGTACTTTTTTTCCTTTTTCCCACCTAGGGAAAACTGCACAGAAACCCTATAGGTTTACTTAAAAAGAAAGCCCATCTAATCAGAGGATTTTATTTTCAGATGGACTAGAAACCTATTTGGCATATCAGTTCGTCTGAATTACAACTCCAAACATCCATCATCATTGGTCATGCTGCTGGAACCCCCGTTTGGCAAAATTGGATCACAAGTACCTTACCCTTGCTGTCAGGCAAGTGAAGGACAGTAGCCTATAGAAATTATCAGGATCCAGAAGAGGCTAGCATATGATTTTTATGCAGCCTTAGTTTGTTTATTTTGTGTATATTTAAATAATACAATGATTTGGAAACCTGTCATTTTGAAAGAAGAAAAGTGAGTTGAATGAAAGATGAATCACTTCAGATTAATACATCTAAATTTCACTGGCTTGGCTCCAGACTTAGTCATGCTTAGAATAAATTTATTAGACTCAAGAGGGTACCTCAGTCATCGATCCCACTGATTTCAGCAAGCCTACTCTGGGCACAGCTAAATCTGGATCTAATCGGTAAAAACAAATAATCAGGGCCATTTACATTGATACCAATCATCATTTTTTTAATTTAAAGAACTTTCATCCTCAAAGAGAGAATATTCTGAACAAATAGAATCATTACAACGTATTTTTAAAAATAACCCATCTAGATTGTGCATATGTGAATTACAGGGAAGATATGAATAAATATATATTTTAAACTCCTTTCATATTACATTATTTCTTTTCCACCCAAATTACTCAGCTTTTGGAAGGACTTGTGTCCTCTTTCTTTTTCTTTCTCTTTTTTTTGAAATTCTGTTTTTCTCCCCAGCAGGTTCTGAGGGCAAAATTATATCCCAGGATCTCAGAGATGTTTATCAAGATTTAGAAGAAAGCAAAAAGCCAGAAAATCACAACTGCTAACTTAGTTCAGAGATTGAAGGAGTCTTTTGAGGTAGACCACTTTAGCCTCCTGCCAGAGGAGCTGGCCTGAAGAGTGTCAAGACAGGTCTTCTTTTTCCTACCACTACCACTGTCGCAAGACTGGCAACCATGGGGGAAAAGTCCCACACTTGCCCTTACTGTGGGAAAGGTTTCCGGCGAAACTCACACCTTACTCGGCATTTAGCTACCCACTCTGGACTGCAGCGCCCTTTAGGTGGGAAACGCCTGGGACAGCAAGTGCCAGAGGAAGACCGTCCCTTTAGCTGCAGCTACTGTGGGAAGACTTTTGCCCGCAGTGCCCACCTGGCCAGGCATCAGGAAACCCATTCTGGGGAGCGACCCTACAAGTGCACCTACTGTGGTAAAGCCTTTGGGCGCAATTCCCACTTGACCCGCCACCACAGCACTCACACTGGAGAGCGCCCCTATGAATGTGGTGTCTGTGGTAAAGCTTTCACCCGCAGTGCTCATGTCACTCGCCACCAAGGAACTCACACTGGAGAACGTCCTTTCCGCTGCACACGTTGTGGTAAATGCTTCACCCGTAGTGCCCATCTCCAGCGCCATCAGGGCATCCACAGTGGGGACAAGCCGTTCTCGTGCAGAGACTGTGGAAAGGAGTTCACCCGTTATGCACACCTTGAGCGTCACCGTGCTACGCATTCAGGAGAGAAACCCTTCAAATGTGCCAGCTGTGGTAAAGGGTTTGGGGCTGCCTCTCACCTTGTAAGACACCAGAAAACTCATAAAGTTTAACGGCTGGGTTTTGTACCTTCTGCAATCCAAACAAGTATGAGAATTGGCCAGTATGAAGTACTTGGACTTATCCTTTGACTATATATCTCTTTTCTCCATTCTATAATCTACTTTTAGAAAGAAATGAGTTCAACCCACTCAACAATATTTACACCTGGTCTGCAGACAAATTGAGGTTCTTTTAGCTTTTGCCACTTCGGTTCAGCAGCACCCATAGCAAAAACAATTTTAGATGGTAAAACAGCAAAATATTCTAATTTTTTTCCTTTTGGGGAAAAAAAATCTCAGCGCTGCCAGTCACTCATGGTTTTGTATATGCGTTTACTCAGTTATATAAATAAATGCTGTATTTAACTCCCATCTTTTCTGGTAAGAAAGATGCCAAACGTATGCATTTATGACTCCCTGGCAGGTGTTTCAAAATCCACTGCCTTGTCCTCCAGCATTATCTACATTGTGGCAGTTATGATGTAAATGTGACAATCTGAATCAACAGAAGCATCTTTTTGGCAATTCCCTTGGAATGTAATTGGATAAATTATTTCATCAGCTTTGGATTTTGAACCTGTGGCCTGATCATTTTGTTGTTAGAACTACGTGCCATGCTCACCTAAAAGACTAGCATTGGAATAGGGAGTTATTGTGCCTGCATCTTAAGCTCCTCAGTAGCTTGTAGCAGCAGAAGGAAATGTTACTGAATCTGAAGCCAATTCTTAAGATTTGTCTATCTCTTCCATACCTCTCAAGACTTTGAGGCTTGATTTGCAATCGTCTAACTACAAGTGGTGCCTGCAATACCATGTTGCAGCATAGTGTATTCATAGGCAATGTAGCCATATTATCTTTCAGAGATAATTCAACTTATTTTTTCGCTTCTTTTGAACTGTTTCCTTTAATAGCATGTTGGAGCTCCTATGCTTGCTCTGACATTGATTTTCTTTTTAATTTTAACTTTTTGGAAGGAGGAAGTTTTTGCCTTTGGATTTTATTTCTAATTATTTTTCTCTGTTTTTGCAAATTTTGGTATTGTGACATGCTGATAACTTCCCACTTTCTCAGTAGCCCCATTTGGGTTGCATAGCATCATAAATGTACATGTGTTTACAGCAATATTGATATTCAAGTCCAGTACTAGATACTTTTTTGTGGGAGAAACAAGGAATAGACCAAGACTTTTATCAAGTGACATTGCAATGTGAAACTGCAAATATTTCAAGTCTTTTCTGTTGGAAGTATATGAGTTCTTACATTTTGTCTCCCAATCTTTAGTGCTTTAGTGAATCTGAACTATTTTTTCTTTTTTTTTATAAATAACAATAGCTAGCAGAGTTACACTGATAAATTTTCTTACCTAATAACAGTGTGTTCTAGTGTAGGTAAATAAAGACTCAAATTCAACAAATCAAATTGTTGAACAACAACAATGAAGTTTTTTGTTCATTTAAACTCACATTTTTTAATGGAGAAGGAAGGAAGGAAGATTTTAAATAATTGCTGTCTCAGCAGAAAGGGAACTGTAGAAGAAATGTATGGAGACAGCTGGAACCTTTAGCAGAAATTTAAAGTATAACTTTGAATGTCATGCTATTCTGAAGTGCATCAGAAAACTAGATGAGGCAGCAGGTAGTTTTTTAGCTGAAATTCCAGATAAACTATGGTTACCCAAACTTTCTGTTTTGATCCTTCTGGGGGAACTTGCTAAATTATTACAGCAATTTATTGTCTGTTGCTGATTCTCGTCTGCCTCCTGATCAGTGGTTCTTTGTGGATGTGGGGTTCCCAGAATGTTTTAAAGCTCTGATCATGCAAGAACCTGATGATTTTCTTACATCAAGGATTCTTGTACAGAGTGCTCACCATACCAATGATTTGAGTTATATATGACATTTGGACCTGGAAACAGCTATAGGCCACTTGGCTCTGTTGTATGGACTGGTAATAACTTGGGCTGTTTGAAACCAGAGAAACTCAGCAGTAAGACTGCAGTTGTGCAGCAAAACTGTCAAAAAGGATTTTTAGAAAAATGGACAAATGATAGATTGGAATAATTGGAAATAAGAATGAATCACAACTTGCAAAATATACATGATTTTACTTGAATGCCAAATAAGCAGGACTTTTAGCCTAAGTGACTTGTATTTGAAGGAGCCTTATACAATATATGGTCAGCTACTCTGAGTTCATTCTACCAGATGGAAGAACCATTCCCTGTATATTCCAGCAGTTCTTTGATGATTATCTTGATCCAGCATTTAAAAAAAACATTTTTGAAAGAATATAAAGAATTAACTGTGATTGCCATTTCTCCATGCTCTTGCAAATCTCTTATTTTCATCTTAAATTCTATATACACTGCCTGTAATACACTAGTTCTTTCTTCCAGAATATGAAGAGCAAGTGGCAGTATATTTTCTTGGGCTTTCTATGATTTGAAAGCTGCATTAAGTTGAGCATTTGTTTTTCTTTCTCTCAAGTTGATAGAACGCTATAGAGCCCACAAACACTACTTTATTTGCATAGTATTCTGTGTTGTAAAAATGTGTGATCGTTAGCTGCTTTTTAGCATTCCAGGAGGCAGCAGCTGCTGAACTGTTCTTGAGGTATTCTCCCTTAACTCCACCTAAGACATGGAAAGACTTTGGGGGAACATCCCAAAGATGTTTTTTCAAGAGGCAACTGGACTTCCTTGTTTTTCTTTGAAGACATTTTCTCTTCTCATCCAAGAAGCTTCTTTAACTGTGGGGAGAATATTTTTTTTGCTAAAGTTGAGGCTGGTCAGTTTGAAGAATATGTCAAGAATTTCCAGAATTGTTCTAGTAAATGACAACTATATTTTTTTTCAAATTGGAATTCAATTTTTTTTTCTTGATAGCTCCTATTAAGCTACTGTAATATGCCTGGATTCACATATTGCAGTAAGTCATTATAGCTCTTTTGTTTATTCGGGGGAGGTAAACATGTTGCATGAAGCCAGCCATTGTGATTTGTAAATTATGGCTTATAGCGTAATATGTGCAAATCTTGTCAGGTATAGTTCAGTAAAGCATTGTTAAACAACCATGGCGTAATGGAGTCTGTGAGGGCAGCTATTGCCTCCCACTAAACATTAAGCTTATTAATGGAGTAGAAAATTACTTACATATAATTCAATCTGATTATAGGGAACTTTTTATCCTCTCCGTTTTGTTTATTCTAGAACTGCATAGAAGAATCCAAACGTCTATCTGTCAAAATGTGATTGTGTCCAGTTTATGTTTTAGAACCTTAACATCAGCAGGGCAAGTTTGTCACAATTGTCTCAAATCCCATGGCTTTTGGTGGCACTAAAATCCCCTTCCCAATTAGATATTCTTCAAATAGTGTTGGCTTATACTCACGTAATCCGCCAGCTTGCAATGATTATACAGGCTGGAAAACTTAGCACGCCTAGAAGGTGTTTACTGAGAATAGCTGAACTGGAAGAACTTTTAACAGATCAATTACTATCATTATTCCATTAAATCCTATTCCTGATATAGCTTAGCCATCCCCATATTATGGATGCAGATTTCTGCTAAAAAGAAAACTCAGCTGTGAATACTTTAGTCAGCATATTGATGGCACAGAAGAAAAATACTTAACAACCACAATTGGGACCAGCAATTTCATTACTACCAGTAGGTGAGGCAGTCAAGTGAGATATTATTCCACTACAACTTGTGATTTTACTGCCAGCTTCTCCATTGACTCTTGTTTATCAGAAGCTCCCTGTGAAATGTGCAAATGGCAATCACATGACAGCAGGTTGCAATGGTTGTAAATGCTAATTGGTAGTGAAGCACCTGGATCTCAATCATGACCATGGGGACACTGCAATGGCCATAAGTGCAAGGACTGGTCATAAAGCTACTTTTTCATGCCATCATATAGCTAAACAGGAGACATTAAGTGAGATCGATCTGTACTGTCATGCTGTTCATGAGCATAAATGAAAATGCACCTATAAGGAAGAAAACCAGTGCCATGCTCATCTCTGAAGGCAGAAAAAAAGCCAAGTTGGAGAGTAAAAGAGCGCCAATGGGATAAATGACTTTCTAAAAAGCAGCAGCCTGTTCATTCCCTAGTCTGTCCAAAAGATACACTACCTGTCTTTAAAAAAATGAACCTTTCTTATACAATCAAGTTGTCTAATACTGAAAGGAGAGGTGTTTGGACTCGGCTGGTATTGTGGAGATGTTTGAAAAAAAGAAGACAGACATTATTGATCTGGTGTTTTATTAATCTGTCTTCTTTAAAAAATTTTCATGTGTACTGTTTTCCCTGTTCATAGTCGTATGAATACCATATTTTAGAGAAAACAGAAAATAGTATTATTTCAAATAATAGGGGTACAATCTAGAGAAAACAATCAGCCAAGGACCAACTGATGTTAATGGAAACAGATAAGGGGGCTACATGGGAGATATAATAGAAAGGAATGGGCTGAGTTGGTCACTTGGTGATTTCCTCCCCTCCCCAAGATAAAAATAGAAAATGATTGAGGAATGTGGGTGGCAAAAGAAAGTTATAAAATATTTTCTCTTTTGAAATGAATGAAATAGAGGATTTATTCAGAGTGTATGAATATTTTTATGTAAAAGAATGCACAAAATTGGATGGTGATTATTCCTATGTATATAATAGACCAGGATAAACAATCTGATACTTTCAGATACTATTGGCAGAAGTTGATAGGAATTGATAGCTAAAACATCTGGAAAGCTCTTGTTATCCAAATGAATTTCTATACTTTGAATGCTGCCATCTTTTTGGTAGAAGTCAAGCCTTTTTAGTTAGGAATTGTGAATTGTTTGCTGATATGCAGTGGTTTCGGTTTGCAAATAATCAGAAACAAATATTCTGCAGTTGTTGATCTTTTGTATCAATTCTTCTGCATGTGAGTTAGATATTTTGTACAAAAATAAGAAAGAGTTTCAAGACTGTTTTCATGTGAAATCTTGGGATCCAGTAACTTCATGGAATTAGGGGTCTTATCTCTGAATACATAAGCTTAAAATTTCTCAGTAACTTTCTTAAGCCAAGCAATACAATTCCATGTCTTCAGTTATAAATGATGCTTTTTATGTATTTTTTTTAAAAAAAACATGGATTTCAGGTTTTCCCAACAGTTCCAATTTTTATCTGGAAAGAAACAACTTTGTTTTCCTTCAATTCTTCCAAACTGTTGGCAATATTACAAAACATTGGTACATATGTCATTCTACCCAATATTTATATTTACATAGCATACCAAGATTAGGTACTGGATTATAATCAATTTTCTGGATATGTATAATATGCTAAACTATGAAGTAGCCCAATAGGCTGGGTTCATACAATACATTAAATTAAAAACAAAATCAAACCAATGATCTGGTACAGCAGATTACCTTTGGTCTCAGGTTTATCTAATCAGTGACTGATCATATAAAATATATAAGATAAATTACAAACCAAAAGTGACATTCTAAAAAGCTCTATATAGATTTTTTTTCATAATGTGTGACAGTGTTGTAAGACTTGTTTTAGGGTTACATGCTTTTTCCCCCATCTATAATTTTAAGTGAGGTGAGTTTATATTGCCTTTCAGCAAGATCTAAAAAAAAGCAAAGATTAATCCCCACCAGATGGCCATCCATACTGCAGTAGATGTATGCACCCCAGTCAGTCAGTCCAATTTTATTTGGATTTGCAAAGAGAACATAGACCAGGTTTTCCTTTGCAAATATCTGCTCTCAAATTAATAATGGAGATATGTCCTTCTCACTATCCTCATTATTCTAATTCTGTGCAGCAGTTCCAGCTAGTTATAGTTACTAATAACGATTACCAACTAGAATAGCCAGGTATATATTGCCAGGAAAAAAGAATGCATCATCAAAAGTAAAGACATGGACATAGACGATTAAAATTCAATACTGTAGGAATGCAATGGATTCTCTGTGAAATGAGAGGTGATGGAAAAAGCTGATATGGTTCATCCATTGAACTATATCACATATAACCACTTTTCAGAGTGAGATGGACAACATATAAACTTAATAAATTTTAAAAAATGTATCAACAGTTTTCACCCAACAGTTCCTCAAGCTTGAAAGTTATCAGGAGAGATTCAAGGAGACAGATATTTGATAAAAAGTTTTTATTACAGATACTAAAAAGGCAATAATAGAGTAATCAATAACTGCCAGCTGCATACTACAAGCCATGTGTATATGTAGCATTCCCAAAGTTCAAACCCTATGGGCAGGTTTCATCTCAGTGGAAGGGATGTAATACTGTTCATTGATGTTCGTCCACTGACGTTATGGTCTTGTCTAATATTGGGGTCTTGACTTCTGATCTTGATGATTCTGGCCCTCAAAATTTGCTTAGTTTCAGTTCAGTATATTCAATCAAATTTAGCTTGCAGATCCTGGTTTTTGTAGCTTGATATATCATGTAAAGCTCTAATTGTGATCTGTTCAATAAAGTGTAGCTAAGCATACCATGTATGAGCACAGTGTGTGACTGCAGTCAATGACTAAGTGACTTATGCCTACTCAAGATGTTGCCTTGGGAAAGTTCATCAGCAGCCTTCATGCTTAGATTCCTTCAGGATGGACTTCTGAATAGAGTTGAGGTGGGAATCTTGTTTCCCAGTGTTTCTGAACTTTCATTTCCAGTATTGTTCAACTCAGTATAGTTTAAGGTGCTGGCAGGATTTATTTTTTTTTTAAGAATAGTTATATTCTGTAGATCAAGCTTCTGGCCTCCTACAGTGCAGAACTGCCCCTGTAGCTCCACTTTAATTAGAAGATTGTCCATTCTAAAATAATTCTATCCTTCAAATTTGGGAAATTTAGTGGGGGGGTTTTTAACTCAAGTTTTGTTACATTTTAATATTAGCGTACCAAATAGTCTCTTTAAAATAAATAAATATGTATGTGTTAAGGTTATAGTAATCCATACTTCCTTTCATGTGTTCTTTTCTTTTTAGGAAAGAACAGGATGGATACATAACATCCTCCTGGAAAACATCTATAGACTTGTTTATATGCGAGACCTCAACTAATAATGATTCCATACCTCGGGTGCTATTCAGCAGGTTCTGACAGGTTCTGGAGAACCGGTAGTGGACATTTTGAGCAGTTCAGAGAACTGGCAAATACCACCTCTGGCTGGCCCCAGAGTGGGGGTGGGAATGGAGATTTTGCAATATCTTTCCCCCAGGACTGGGGAGGGAATGGGGATTTTGCAGTATTGTTCACCTGGAGTGGGGAGGCGATGGAGATTTTGCAGTATCCTTCCCCTGCCATGCCCACCAAGCCATGCCCACAGAACCGGTAGTAAAAAAAAAATGAATTCCACCACTGCCATGCCTGTCTGCTTTTTCTTAGACTTTTCCACTGAAATATTGTCACTTCTGTGTGAACATTCTGTAGGTTCTTAAGAAATTTAGTTATACCATAACTCAGATATTTAGGGTGCAAATAGTTCCAGATGCAACCTTTGACATGGGTGAAATGCTCCTGGTTCGGACCAGATTGGGCAATCCGGTAGCGATCATGGTGGGGGGGTTTGGTGATCCGGTAGCGATGGTGGAGTGAAGCTCCGCCCACCTGCCCGGGTGTCGTTACTTCCTGGTTTTAACCAGGAAGTAATGTGTTTTTTACCTTCTGCACATGCACAGGTTTTGTGCCTGTGCAGGTCTGCACACGCATTTGAAGCGTGCACATGGCGCGTACACTTCCGAACCAGTAAGGAAGGTATGTAGATTTCACCCCTGCCTTGACATATAAAAAATGTCTCTGGTAACAGGTGACAGGCAGGAATCTGCTTAAATTACTAGAAACCCAATGAATGATTACTCTGATGAACAAATTGCATTCCATTGTTTTCCAACATACCCAGTGGTGGGTTTCAAAATTTTTTACTATCAGTTCTGTGGGTATGGCTTGGTGGGTGTGGCAGGGGAAGGATACTGTAAAATCTCCATTTCCTCCCCGATCCAGGGGAAGGTTACTGCAAAATCCCCATTTCCTCCCAATCATCTGGGACTTGGGAGGCAGAGAATAGATGGGGGTGGGGCCAGTCAAAATTTTTTACTACCGGTTCTGTGAACTACTCAAAATTTCCACTACCGGTTCTCCAGAACTGATCAGAACCTGCTGAAACCCACCTCTGAAGATACCTGGTTGGATTTATAGAGCAGTAAGCCAGAATTTGATTTTATATCTTTTTTTTAACCTAATGAACTGTACTTTGCAACATAGTTTATTGCTGAGTGTTATATGTATACCCAGCCATTTTGGCTTACTCAACTTACCATGATTTAAAGAAACCACAGGCTTGCAATGTTCGTACTTTCCACTCCAATATATATCAATACACTTAATTGTTGGGCAGCTTTAAAGTATTGCATATAATATACTTTAGCATTTTCGAACCTAGTGCCTTCTTGGTATACTGGAGTGTAATTCTCTCTATTTCCCAACCAACATAGTTCTGAGCTGTTTTGTCTGAGGGGGATTAAAACAGTTAAAAGTCTAAATGTTTCTCAACTTTGGCAATACTAAGATGTGTGGACTTCAATTCCCAGAATTCCCCTGCCAGCTGAAATACAGTACATATACACATTTTAATTAGAGTTGCCAAGATTAAGAAACACTGGTCTAAGACATTTAGAAGGCCAGTGAAATTAGGCTGTGGCCTCCTCAGATAAGATGAAATAGTTGCCAAAAGCATCCTCTGTGTAGCTCAGACCATGTAACCGCTTATTTGCTAACTACTAATGGGCATCTTTGCTGCTGTGAAGAGAGTTTTATCTTATGGGAAAATACAGGCACCTGCACTGCAGGAGAAGCAGTCACAAGGCAAACACTAGAGATATGACTGAACTCTTCTTCCTGTCTGTGGCTTGTGAAAATCTACAGAGATGTATTTAAGGCTCATTCTATAGTTGAAATGGAGAAGGATCATGGAATGGATTACATCAGGGGTATCAAACTATTTCATTTGAGAGCCGCATCAGGGTTGTGTTTGACTTCGGAGGGGCAGGGGGGGCATGGCCAGCTCGATGTTACTTGTGCCAGGGGGTGCATGTGGTGGTCCGAACACTTTGCCAATGAAAATGGGCACCCAAGCTTAGTTTTTAGCTGTGATGGCCGCCTGAAACCTGCCACTGAAAATGGAGCTCGGGAGGGCTGCCTGCGTCCCTCCCAAGCTCCATTTTAGCTGGCAGAGACACCACAGGCCAGTCCTTTGCTGTTTCCAGGACGGCCCCATGGGCCACATCTAAGCACTCTGTGGGCCAGATCTGGGCCCCAGCCCTTGAGTTTGACACCTCTGGATTACATCAATTCAAACTGAGTGGCACAATCCAGTTGTGAACGTTCTATATTAAAAATAATCATGCACATATGCAAACCTTTATGCATTTTAAAACCCCAGCAGGAAATAATGCTTATCCATCTCTGCTAGATGTTTTGTTTTTCTATTTGTTTGTATGTGCTTTTGAAACAGCTAAAAACCACCTGCAGTTTCTATCCATTCTGTCTTTTCCCTGCCCCCATTATTGCTATATTCTGCTTTAGTGTAAACCAGATTTCATTCTGCAGGCATTGGTTGTGGACCAATATCCTGTTGTCTTTAGTTCTTATTTGTTTATTCTTTCAGATTACGGAATCATTTCCCATGGTAGTTATTTTCTTAAACCATGATAGTCAGTAAGGAATATATAACAGGAAAACTGAAGCCATAGGGCAAAGGTCATTCTGGGACAGAATTATAGGCTTGGGATAGCTTTTTGGGCTAGACCACTAGGAAGAAAAGTTTTGTTCATAATGTATGGTCTGAATGCACCCAGCTATAGTACATTTTGAGCAATCCATTGTTAATAAAACACTGTTTTTCTCATGATTGTTCCCAACCTAAACATATTTTTCTGAAAGCATCAATTTTCAAGCAAGCCTGATTTAAGATTGGCTTTTTTTTTAGCTGCAAGCTTATGATTTCATTATAGTTTTGCAAAGGAAGTTGTTTTTTTGACTAAGGAATGTCATGGAAAATATGTTTCATTTGATACTTCCCTCTTCTTAATTTGGAACCAACCTGGGAGTAGCTACATTAGGCCAGACTTTTCCCAAGGTGGTACCAGTTCAGTTAAAGCTGGAGAGCATCAAGCCTGGAAAGATACCCTCTGTGGCTTTCTTCCACATTATAAATTCATTTTTGGCTTGCTGTGGCTTGGGTGCAGTCTAGAGGGTAAGAGTAAATTTGTTTTGCTTGTATATTGCTTTGAGGCAGGATTAGACTTGGATTTATTTGGCAGACTGTTTGGATTGTTCGTATTTTCTCTTTATTTGTAATAATGCCAAGGATACAATTTAACAACAATTGTAAATGGTGTTGCAATATAGCAAAACTGATGTCTGGGTTTCCCAAAATTTTAGTTTTCCTGATATTGCCTTTGGTATCTTTCACTGTTTTCCTATTATATTAATAATATCTGTCTTTTCTCTGTATGAAATAAATAATTTTTAAAGAGGTTCTGAAATGTCTTTTTAAAAATCTAATCCATCTGTGATGACTGTGACTATTTTTACAGGAATTGGGGACACTTCTAGAATGACTTAATGAAATACAAAACACAGCACTCCTAATAGGTGGGTAAATAAGGAAGTAAAACATTTATATTCTAGAGCTGATATGCAATTTCTTCATGTTTTGAGTCTGATACATGGACCTGGCATTCAAATAGATCCTGACATAGATGAACTTGGATCCTATAAAACTCAATTTTTATTTTTAACTTTATAACATTTAATAAAAAATGCCCACAGCCAAAGCTCTCTGGGCAATAAGCAGTTTAAACAATTTCAAATTGCAAATCCAATAAAATATCTGAAATCACTACAACTAAAAAAGGACCCAAGGAATTATAATTAAAATCAATAGATTCATAATTGGTCTCATGGTAATCAAATATATCAAAGTATCACAAATGCAACAGAAAAAGTGTTCAAAAGATGTTGCCATAGCAAGACTTCCTTGCTAATATTCCATCAAGAATATAGATTATTTTGTAATGGAATAGGTCATTAAAGACAAATGTTGGAAAGCAAAAAAAAACTGAGACATCAAAAACCCACCTGCCCTTCTTCATTCCATGTTAATTGTATTTCTCAGGGGAACAAACTGATGAAATAAGTGGAAATGGAATGTGATGTTGCCTGAATTTAATAAATAAAAAAGGTGAGGGTGCAGTTATTGTATGGCCTTTTCTGGAAGTCTCTCATTTTATCAAAGAACTTGGCTAATACATGCAAGCATATCACTATCTTACTATCATACCAGCATTTTAATCAACCTTTGAAGCTGGAGCATCCAAGTATAAACTGCTTCCTGGAATCCCAAGAAAGGAATGGTTTTTGTTGGACTGAAACCACAGCCCTTAAAACTTGGTTAAAGTATAGGGAATGAATAAACAGCCCAGCCCGGCAATTAACATACTCTGATGATTGATCGATCATGTTCTATCGATGCAACCAATGATTAGATTCCCTCATTAGCCACCCACAAAACGCCACCTTTTTGCATCTCGCTTCATTCAAAGTTTGAATAGGCACCGCGCTGTGCAAACTAAGGTTTATCTTGTGTGTCAGAGACAGAGACGCAACAATAAAGGCAAAGAGTTTTCTCCAACCCTTTCTATGGGTTTTCACACACACACACACACACACACCGTTCTTGGGGGTGGGGGTCCCCAAGGCTGGGCGGAAGGCTTCCGGCCGGTTTTCGCCGCCCCCCTCTGGGCTTGTTCCGCGTGCAAAGCAGAGGCGATGCCGCTAGAGGGCTCTGGCCATTGTCAAAAAAAAAAAAAAGCGAGCGAGCGAAGCGGCTGTCTCCTTTTCTTTGGCTGCCGCCACCGTTGCTGCTGCTGCTACTGCAGCTCCCGTTGCCGCTGACGATTTTGGGGGCTGAACTTCCCAGGTCAGAACCAGAGAGAGCGAGTCCTGTTGTTGCTGTTTCTTCTTCTGCTTTCGTAGCAGCCGCCCGGAATCGACCCAGCCCGAGAGCTAGCAAGCCGCTGTACCAATCGGGAAACGTGGAATCTCGCCTTTATTTATTCTTCATTTGATAGGCGAGATTCTCAATTCGGCAGCTCGGGGAGTCAGAGTCGTCTAGGTAACTCGAGGTGATTGGGAGTGGGCACTGGCCAAAGTCCAGCCAGGCAACTTCCTCGGTGAGGGGGAGGGAGGGAGGACGAGGAGGGGAAAAAACCTATCACAAACGAGAGGACGCAAGGCATGGCACTTTCTTCGGCGCTTCTTTCAAACAACAGTTCAGTCCCCGTGTCGTGTCCCCCCCCCCCCTTCTTGCTGGTGTGAAAATCCGAGGGTTCCCTAGACTCACAAACAAGAGACCTGGGTTAGGAGGGCGAAGCAATAACAGCAACAAAGCTTCCAGGGGAAGCTTTGGAGAATGGCAGTTCTTAAGGGTGGATAGAGGAGTAGGAAAATCTCTACACATTCCTTCCTGGAAGGGCTTGAGTGTTACTACAGCCCACATGCTCTGCAGAAATTTAGTTGGTGGAGTTTTACTCCTAACAGCACTTCCAGGGCCAGGAAAAGCTTCACCTGTTGAATTTCCAGACAATCTTAACAGAGTGCTAGGAAGTACAGCAAGACAGGTAAGTAGGACTGTTGTAGGATTGGCACCGACTACAATTCCCAATATCCCTGGCCATCAAGTAATGTTGACTGGGGTTGATTGGCGTTGCAATCCAACAACTAGTGGAGGGCATTCTTCACTTTATAGGGCCGGCAAAGCAAAGGCCAACTAGTGTGAAATCAGAATTGTTAGTACTGTGACTGAAAGGCCCATCATTATAGGCCAACAGAGTTAGTTTTGGCTTCTGAGCAGGGAAAATTATTCTTTCAGAGGCCAGAGCCTTCTGCAGAAGTGACTGATGTATTTTGCTGAGATACAATGGGCCCTTCTGGACCCATGCCAGAGACCTGTCTACAGGGACATTGTGCAGGACAATTTTGGGACTCTACTGTCACTAGGTAAGGACTTTTATTTTTCTTTCTTTTCTTTTTAAATTAAAATATTGAGGCTATTTTGACCTGAGAATCCCAAAATGAATTAGCATAATTGCATTAGTTTTTGTTGCTTTCATAAAATGTTAAGCCTTTGAAAAACAGAATTATTCATCAGGCAGGACAGACTCTGTAACCTGGAAAATTGCATTATACTATGTCCACAAATGTCTCTCCAGTAAAATAATCTTCACATGCCTGTTTATTATGAGTAGTTAAAAGAAACTAAGCTCACGATTGTCCTATATGCTGACAGGTGAAAAGATAAACACGAGCATATTTCTTGCCCCTGTGTATTTATATAATTTCATAGTTTCTGAATCATTTCAAACATTCTGGTGGAATTTAATAGAATTCTGCAAGTTAGCTACCAAATGTCAGGAACTGGCAAAAAGGGTTAGCACCTCCTGTTTGTGTCATCTTCTGTGTCACAGCTCAGATTTGGATATGCCTGGAAGGTGTAAGTAATAACATTAGTAGAGGGGAGAGGTATTTTCAAATAATTTCTGATCCAGTTCTTCCACAGAGCCTGGGATGGGCAATACAACTAAAAAATAAACCTGCAGTCTGGTAAAGTATCCACTACCTTCCTTAGAATAACACACCATGAATGGCTGTAACTTCCCCACCACCACTGCTCGCTTCACTCTCTTTCTTTTGGCAGACGGAGGAACCATGAATTCAAATTCACAGCCGGGCGGGCCTGAGGGTATGCAGAAGCAAGTCCAAGGGCGGCCTGAGGGCTCTGCATATGGGGGACAACTTTCAGCTGGGCAGCTGAGTGAAGAGGCAGGAAAAGGATGGGTCAAGCCACCTCTTCTTCCTCCAATGACAAAAGACAACGCCACCATCCCACCCCATGGAATTCATATGGGGCCTGGCCCCAGCCTGTGCATCCAGTGTGGAGAGAGCCTTGCCCAAACTCAGCAGAGCCTTGCCCAAACTCAGCAGAGCCTTGCCCAAACTCAGCAGAGCCTTGCCCAGCCTAAGAGATCTCTACTCTCTGCTGATAAGCAATACCCCTGCTCCGATTGTGGGAAAAGCTTTGGTGTCAGCTCCCACCTCACAATTCATCGGAGAACTCACACTGGTGAAAAGCCCTACAAGTGCAACGACTGTGGAAAAAGTTTTAGCCAGAGCTCCACACTTGTCCTCCACCGTCGCATCCATACAGGAGAGAAGCCATACAAGTGCACAGATTGTGGGAAGAGCTTTTCCGTTAGCTCCCATCTGACCAAACACCAACGAATCCACACAGGAGAGAAACCATATGAATGCCAGGTGTGTGGGAAAAGGTTCAGCCAGAGCTCCACCCTCATTCTTCACCAGAGGATCCATACAGGGGAGAGGCCTTATAAATGTGATGAATGTGGCAAGACCTTCAGCGTCAACTCACACCTCACCATCCACCAGAGAATCCACACAGGAGAGAAACCATTCCGTTGCATGGAATGCGGGAAGAGTTTCCGACAAAGGTCTGGTCTTAGCACTCATCAGAAAACTCACATGATGCTTGTGAGACCTTATAAGTGCCCACCTTAGAAAATTGGACCCACAAGTCTATCTGCAAGTACCACCAAAATTCTCCAACACACACACACACACACACAATAACAGAGTTGGAAGGGACCTTGGAGGTCTTCTAGTCCAACCCCCTGCTTAGGCAGGAAACTACACAACTTCAGACAAATGGTTATCCAATATCTTCTTAAAAACTTCAAGTGTTGGAGCATTCATTCACTTCTGGAGGCAAGTTGTTCCACTTATTGATTGTTCTAACTGTCAGGAAATTTATCCTTAGTTCTAGGTTGCTTCTTTCCTTGATTAGTTTCCACCCATTGCTTTTTGTCTTGCCCTCAGGTGCTTTGGAGAATAGCTTGATTCCCTCTTCTTTGTGGCAGCCCCTGAGATATTGGAGCATTGCTATAATGTCACCCCTAGTCCTTCTTTTCATTAAACTAGACATACCCAGTTCCAGCAACCATTCTTTATATGTTTTAGCCTCCAGTCCCCTAATCATCTTTGTTGTTCTTCTCCGCACTCTTTCTAGGCTCAACAACATTTTTATGGTGACCTCCCCAGAAACTGATTACAATTAAAATGGTGAAAGTTCATAGCTGAGACAACTTAATCAGATAAGATATTCCAGGCTTTGACCAGACTGCCTGTCTCCTTCACTCTTTCTGCTGGAAAATGTCATGTTGCCTCAGCAAGCCAGGCCCAGATAATGCTGCGCGCAGGCCAAATACAGTAAAGCAGCTTTTTAGCATAGTTGCATGCAACAACCTTGACAGTCTGCGGCTGGGTTTCTTAGCACATATAAACACTCTGCTCCCCACATCCCACCCTGGCTCGTCCCAGCATGGCCACCCTCATCTCCGCCCTCAGTCTCAGAGCTCCACCCTCACCTCACCCACCTCCAGTTTTTCCACCACCTGTTTGCCAAACGAGCAGACTTTGGAGGTACAACTGAGAGTCAGAGCCCGTGGGCCCTCGTATCGACTGCTCACCCCATAGAAGGCCCCTCCTCTGCCTCCAAGTTCTTCTTCAGGGAGGGAAAAGTTTAGGTCAGCCTAGAGCAAGAGATTGGAAAACAGAATCAGAACTGTTTTTAACAATTGATGCAAGGGTGGGACAAAGATTATTGAGTGTTAGTCTTTAAAGCAGTGGTCCCCAACCTTTGTGGCC
>JANHZT010002314.1:156774-168318 GCA_032468215.1 Stegonotus admiraltiensis
CTCCAGAGATCATCAACCAATGCGACCAATGCCGTTTCCATGCTATACCCAGGCCTGAAGCCCGACTGGAACAGATCCAGATAGTCCGCTTCATCCAGGTACTGGGGAAGCTGTTGCGCCACCACACTCTCAACAACCTTCTCCACAAAGTGAAGGTTGGAAACTGGACGGTAGTTAGATAAAACTTACTTCCATATCTTCTTTTAGGTTCAGCCTTTTATGCCACTGGAAATGCAGAGTCTCTGCCTTGATGGAAGGAGAGTTACAACCTGTGGACTTCAACGCCCAGAATTCCTAAGACAGCTTGGCTGACTCAGGAATTCTGGGAGTTGAAGACCACAGGTTGTAAACGAGCCAAGTTTGCCCACCCCTGCAATATGGCAACCGACTCATATTTATGATTGTTGCAGTGTCCCAGAGTCATGATCACCTTTTGCTATCTTCTGACAAACAAAGTCCATGGGGAAGCCAGATTCAGTTTACAAATATGTTACTAAACGACTGCAGTGGTTCACTTAAGAACTGTGGCAAGAAAGGTTGTAAAATGGGAGAAAGTCACTTAACTGTCTCTAAGAAAACGTCTTTAAAAGGTTTACATCTGATGCCATTTTGGTAAAGTTAAGGGAGTGGTATGAAACCTTCCAGTCTCATGGTGCTTTCATCCTGACCCATTTATGAAACTTTATGTGAGATACAGATTTTATCCTTCCTGGCCCTTCCATGATTTCTCAACACTATAATATTTTCTTTTAAAGATAATTCACAAAGAAAGGACAGGCAGAAAGAAACACACAAATTTGTCCCTAATAGGGCAAGAAACTATCAGTCTGAGAGTGGCAAAGAAAGGGGAATTGAGGGAGGGCATTCCTACTCATTTAGATTAATGAAACCTAGCTGGTAGTACATAATTTTTATCAAAATCTTTCAACTTGTTCTTGAATTTGAATGTGTTTATTGTCATAATTTCTATGATACTATTTTTGATTTTATGAAATACCCATGTTTTATGAAATACCCCTACAAATCCATTTGTAGGTAACACTTCATCTGTAAATACATAAGCTCACCCTTATCCATATCTTCATTTAGGTCCAGCCTTTTATGCCACTGGAAATGCAGAGTGTCTGCCTTGACGGAAGGATATCATGCAGGATGGATATTATACAACCCTCCTTTTCTTTGGTAAAGTAATCTGAATTCTAAGTTTTTGAACTTGAGAAATACTATAACGTTATTTTGGGTGATTCTTAATCCATATTGGTTTGGAAGCCTGGTTGTAGTGGAATGTGTTAAAAGGAAAGTCATATCTTTATATCTTTAAAAGAAAGAAATAACTAAAACAACCAACTATTTCTAGATTTTCTTCCCTATATATTCCTCTGGAGAGAGAATGTATCTGGGGCAATTTTCTCACCCTACTTTTTCATTTAGCTATTTTTGCTTTAAGATACCCATAAAGTTTTGAAATGACTTTTTGCTCCATCCTCACAATAGTGGTTGTTAACAGATAATGATAAATTGATGTGCTATGTTGACTGGTTAAAGAAGGAATTATTGCATTACTATTGTCTTTCTCATGTATCTCAAGGGTTCTCAGATGGTATAGTGCTGTGATCCCTCTAAAATAATAAATGATTTTGTGTGGCAAACTCTCCCCACCCCAGCAATTAAAAAAATAAAAAAATTCAGACTGCATTCTGATGTGTCTACCTGGACAAGCCATTGTTGTATATTCAGCAGTGATCCAGAAGTAATTGTGCCAGCCAGTTCATCTAATCTGGATTACTATCAGAATTTATTCTCTGGACAGTTAGAGACTTTTGCCTTCTTCCTAGGGCATATTATGGCCTGCTGCTAAGTCTGGTCTAAGCAGTCTGAGAGTTGAATCTCTTCTATTTCTTGGAAGAAGGTGATACCTCACACCTTACCTGCTCAGGATGCCTGGAATGGCTCTGTGCTAGGATTCAACATAACTGTCCTCCCCCTCCACAGTGACAAAACCCTGGAAAAGTGGGAAGATTAAACTAGGCATCACAATCCTTGTGAGGCCAACTTGAGGAGTGCTCCAGAATTCAGAGCTACAAGTGAAAAGGTCACTGGCCCAATCCCTAACTACCACAGACCCCAATTCAGCACCAGCATCTTGGCAAAGATGCTTGGTATCCTGGTGGAGGAAGTGCAGCCCTCCTTAAAATTGCAAGTGTATTTCCTATGGAATATACAGTTTGAGAACCTCTGCAATAAAGAATGATTTTTTTAATAAATGGGAAGACGTGATTGGGCTAGAATTACAGAGTGGGTGAGTGGATGGCATTTTGGCCCCTGCATGTGTCTGATTTAGTAAGCTACTGTCAACAGACTTTGTTGTACATCTAATTTTCATAATTTCATTTAATCTTATCCAAGGTTTCCAATTTGGATGGCATAGAGGGCCAAATCAAACCATTATCTGCTTTAATACAGGGCTTCCTGACTTTTTTGAGCTGGCGGGAATGTTTGAACTTTTGAGAATGGGTCACAATACTCTCAGAAGTTGGCAGATGTAAATTACCAATTTAGACAAAAGACAAAATAGTGATATTATTTTCTGACACTCTTCTCCTAGGATATTTCTGCTATTCTCCTAAGATGCTTTCAACCCCATTGCCAACTAAAACTTTTTTTAATAGTTTCATAGCATTTTTCTTCCCCCCTCCCAAAAAAACTATCGTTTGGATATCTATGGGGCCCAGAATTGACATGCATTTTGTACTATTTAATTTAATTTAATTAAAATTAAATAAAATTAAAATAGTTGGAGATAAGGCAGATGTCATCAGACACATCAGTATTCAGAGCAATCACATTGCAGATTCTCTGTGTAAACTGATGATATTTTTCAAGTCCAAAGTACTTTACCACTTGATGGCAAACTGGGCTGTTTTGGTGCCACCTATTGTAATTGTAAATATGCTACTATCGCTATGTCAATAGTCCTGCTTGGTTCTCAGTTACAATGTCTAAAGTTCTACCACCTTTTGGGTACAAGCCGTCATTTCACTTAAAGAGAGAAATGGATGGATTTTCAAAATATTAACTGTGAATGCAACTGTGAGACTGTAAATCTAATTTCAAATGAGACTTCCACATAAGGCCATAGCTAGTGGTTTGTTCTTTCTTGAGATAAATTCACTGAAATGCAATACTGTAGCATCTTATTCATGAGTAATAGAAGTTGCACTGATTCTAAGCATGACCCAATCCATTGAATCAGAACATATTTTGAAAGTTATTTCACCAGTGCATAACTTGTGACACTGCATTTATACTTTGACCTTGCCATTTAAAAAAATAAGGCATTTAAATAAATCACTATTGTTGGATTTATACACATGGTTAAGTCAAAATTAGATTATGGGTTGATCTGTGATCTCTCCCCCCTCCTCTGCTCCACTGGTCATTCATGAAGGGAATATTTTTTGTTTTTCAATTCCTCCAGTTTGTGAACCTGTGGGTGAGAAAATCTGGAAATCAATTCTACGTCTGACAGATACTCCAGTTGAGAAAAGTATCATTATCTCAGTAATCGGATTAGCAGAAGCTTAATTTGGTGAGTGATTTAATTCATTTTCTTGGTCTGCGCAATGCTGAGAGCCATAAACTAACCAATTGACTCTGTCTGCTAGATCAGGTCTGCATTAGAAAGCCCATTCCATTCAAGTTTATCATATAGGTAGTTCTTAATTACCATTCAGCAAGCATCTGAAGTTACAGCAGCATTAAATGAATAGCACATGCCCCATGGCTGAAATTATGGCCCTTGTAACACTTCCACAGTCAGGTGATCAAAATTTGGCACTTTGAATCCCGCCACACTTATGACTGCAGGGGCACTTCAACTCACCCCTGGTACTTACCTCCCCCTGATCTCTGTTCTATTGGCTCCTATGTACAGTGGTATTCCTTGGCAGCAGGAGCAGTGCTGTAGAGGTCTGAGGATCATGGCAGCTGACTGAGACTGCTAAAATCCCCTAACCTCTAACACTAGTACTACCACTGATGCCAAGTGATACCAATATGCAAGGTGTCCATAAGGACAGAAATGGGGGGAAATATAGACAGGTGTGGGGAGTTCAGAAGGAGGCAGTCACTTACCTTGGTGAGGCTCAGGGCTGGGAGTGACTATCCGTGAATGGTTTGGTTCAGGTTGGATCCTTGCCTAATGGCCAGTGGGGTTTGATTAACAATGGCAATTGATTTCTGTCACTAAGTGATATGGTTATGTAATGTCACACTTTACGGCTGCATTATTTAGCGATGGAAATTGTGGTCCTAATTACCGTTGCTTATCAAGGACTATCTGTATTATAGCAAATGCTGCTCTAAAGCGTTTCAGGGAACCAGTTAAGCAGGTGTATGAATCCAGAACGTAAGTGGCTATTTGCAAGCTATGTTTTCATCTAACATTAGCAATAAGTGAATTTATCTGCCTTTGCTTTCATAAGATTCCTTTTGTTTTGCAGTTACTTTTATAACTTCAGATATCTCAAGTTGACACACCACACTAAGCCATGTTTATGTTTATTTTGGGCGTAGTGCTGGCTGGAAATCAGGCCACAGTTCAGTAACCAAGGTTTGTGGATTAACAGTATATAGGCCACTTACGGTCTGTGCAGTAAATTACAGTTAAAAGTAGGGGCGTGCAAAACTTTTCAAGTCTTAATTATTCTGATTGGAAATGACCTCTTTCAGTTGTAATATAAGCTAGTTTTATCATTCTGGAAATACTTCAGCATCTCTGAGATTATCAACTGAGCTGCTTCCTACTCAGAAAAAGGATGTTTTGAAATCAAATTTGAAATGTTTGCAACTCTCTAGTTAAAATGTTTGGTGTAATCCCTGAATCACTGTCTTGTTGTAACAGATGCCAGGAAAAAATGTGACTTACAAACCTTCCTTGTCAAAAAGATGTTATCAAGAGGAGAACCTGAGCAGATGGTGGCTAAGAGACCTCCTCTGAAACTGGAGCACGACAGAGTGGGAGCTGGCAATTTCACACTGGTACTTCCTGCCAAACTGAGCTCCGTTTCCCCAAGCGAGTGCCAGCAACCATACAAGTGCATGGAGTGTGGGAAGAGCTTGGCCAGAGTTCACACTTGATGTACCACCTGAGGACACACTCAGGAGAGAAACTTTACTAGTGTACAGCCTGCCCCAAGGCCTTCACACAGTTGTCAAACCTGCAGCAGCACCAGTGAATGCACACTGGTGGAGCGACCCTTTACCTGTGATTTCTGCGGCAAATACTTCTCCTGGAATTCCAACCTGGCTCAGCACTGGTACCTCCATATGGGCCAAAAGCTTTATGCTTGCAAACAGTGCAGCAAACGTTTTTGCGAGAGTGCTCAGCTACTGGAGCATCTCGCACCCATACATGTGACAGGCCCTATGCTTGCTCCCAGTGTTGGAAATGCTTCAGCCGCAGCTCTCACCAGATCTACCACCAGTGCCTCCACAATGATCAGAAGCCTTATATTTGCATCTCTGTAACAGCGCTCAGCTCCTGGAGCATTAGTGCACCCATATGGGAGAGCAGCCCTACGTCTGTCCGCAGTGTCAGAAACGCTTCAGCCGCAGCTGTCACTTGGCCTACCACCAGTGCCTCCACACTGCCATTATGGAAAGATAGGAGGGAGACTAAAAGGCTCTTCTTTCCACTTGCCCCACTCTACTCCCTGCAAGTAGGCTTTACCAACTAGTGGAACAGCCTGGTCAAATTGGGGAAGGTGCTTTGCAAGCATTTCCCTTTTATTCCTTAATCACTGGAACTGTGGAACCTGCTAGCAATTTCTAGTTAACCGTAAGCTTTACAAGCTTTACCTTGCTTGTAAAGCGATCCTCAGGAAGAATAAATTCAGTACTCTGTTTTTCCCTTTCCAATGCTGTTTCCTGATGCAAACTATTGCCTACGAGTAATAGCCCAGGACAAAAAAAAACCTTTCTAGAGGTGGCTGAGTAGCCAGATTATTTGAGTGCTTGCACAGGTTTCTGTACTTTGCAGCTGGCAGGTTTGGAGCCCTGGGTGCAGGTCCTGGGTTAGTGAGGCAGCCAACCCATGTTTGTTAAGACTCAAGTTGGGAAAAAGGGAATTCTGATCTTTCAGTGCTTCAGGGAATCCAAAGCAACAGCCTACTCTTGTTAGCAAGCTGAGTCTGTTCATTGTACAATGTGGAAGGAGGTATACAAATCACAGAAGGGGCTGAACTACCAGTATGCCATTTGTTAAACTCCAAAAAAATGCTGGAGGAAAAATGCCATTGTTGTTGCAAATCCTATAGTGGTCTCTGGGCAAGGTCCTCTTATGTTACATAAGCTAGAGAGTTGGCAGAGATGCTGGTTTCCATAGTTGTGCTCAAGGCCCTGGGGAAGAAGTGAGCACATGTAAGCTTGGAGGAAATACCCAGACAAGCATACCGTATTTTACGGAGTATAAGACGCACCTTAGTTTTTCTGGAGGAAAATTTTAAAAAAAGCTGATTGGCAGGTGGATCAGCCTCTTGGAATACCCCCAATTAGCTGTTGCCAGAGGTGAATTTTAGCAACAGGTTCCTTGGTTGTGAGCTCTGTGCCTTGCTTTTTTTTTTGCTTTTTTTTCTGTCTCTGAAACTTCCGAAACTCTGTTTCAGAAAAAAAAAACTCCTGCCACTGAAAGCCTCCAAAACAGCTTCAAAAAGAAAAAAAAGCCTCTGAAGCTCTGAAGGCTTTTTTTCTGAAGCTTTGTTTCTGATGCTTTTTTCAGCCTCTGAAACCTCCATTTGAGAAGCTGGGCGGGGCTATATTCAGAATTTAAGTCGCACCCAGATCGTCACCCTCTTATAGAGGGTGAAGTATGTCCTCTATAAGGCTGATATTTCCTGTTGACAAGGGACATGAGAGTTTTTGAATGCCAGCCATAACACTGTTTTAAACAGTAAGTGAAGGGTATTTAAGATGAAAACAACACGCCATCCTCCTTGACTTTTGATCAAATGTTCTGCATACTGATGTGGAGGGAGAGAACCCAAAACAAAGCAACCAAAAAAGACTAGATTGATTATGTACCACCAAGTGATTATTGATTCCTAGCAAACAGGTAAATAAGATTTTCTCCATCTATCTATCCCTGACTTGTTCTTTCACGTATCCTAATGGTATATTCATTACCACTGTAACTCAGTCCATCTACCTGGCTGCTGGTCGTCTTCTTTCCTTCCACTTTTCCAACAGCAGAGCCTTTTCTGCTGAGATATGAGATGAGTCTTCACGTAATATGTTCATAGTAGAATAATTTGAACCCTGGTCATTATATGCCTACAATACTCCCTACAATACTCTACAATACTATTAATATATTCATAACTGAAAAACACATTATGTACAGCCTTCTGTTATGTATGGTGATTCTTTAAAAAAAAGTTTTAAAAAACAGATCCAAGAAATGACATGAGTTTTATTCTTCAATTAACAATAACATCTTGCATTAATAATGCAGCTGCAATTATTTATTCATCTACATGGGCACATTTTGACACAAGTATATTCAAATTGCTGCAACAATTTATGCTCCTACATGGATTAATCATTTACTCCAAAGTAGCTAATATCTTTATGCCTTTCTGGTTCTTCCATTCAATGTCATTACTGCTTTTACAAAATCCTGATCTATCTCTCTAGAATCAGTAGCAATATTTTGTAGTGTTTTCAATACTTCTTATTGTAGTTCTTTTCCAAATAATAATTTAGCTAATTATATATCTTTCCAATTTTTACTATAAAATATTGTCATTAATCTACACAATAAAATATATTTGCACGTTGGTCTTTTCTATCATCTGAGTGGGGTTCCATAAGTGTATCGGTTTTGTTCCTTACTATATTTTGTTTGCGTTTCCATCTCAAATATTCTGTCAAATTTATTTGGTCACTTTCAGTCTGTAAGAAAACTTTCATGTGTAGTATTGATGTTAAAAGTCTACCTATTAAAAGTCAGGTTAGTGATTTAACCAAAATGTTCATCCCTGTCATTTCAATTTCCACCCATTAGTTGCAATCTGGCTTAGCATTAACAACCAAGATCCAGTTGCTCTGTTTTCTTTGTGACAATTTTTCCAATAAGTAGGGATAGTTGACCTACAAAAGCATGCAACTCCAGGACCACATACAGCCTACTTGTGTTTTGGCTAAAAACATTGGAGCTCCTCCAGAGTTGTCAATCTGGTAGTTTTCAATTGAAGAGAAAAGCAAAATAATAATAGTAATACTCAGGGATTCTGTATGCCATGCTTAATTGGATTGGTGGTAGAATGGTGGCAATGATAATGGCTAGCGTGGGAATACCAAAAGAGTGAACTTTTAAGACATTTTTATCTCCTTTAATAATTACCATTACAAGTCTGTCCCATATTTATGCCTTTTAATGTATTTATTCTAATATAAATTAGAACAAAACGTGTAGTTACTTTGGTAAGCAGAAGGAAAATGAGACTATAGTGCAGTGGTCCTCAAACTTTTTAAACCAGGGGGCCAATTCATGGTCCATCAGACTGTTGGGAGGCCGGACCAGGTGGGTGGGCATGTGACTGGGTGGGCATGGCTAGGAGGTCATGGCCAAGTTAATAGTCCATTAAACAATGCATACAAATTAAACTTTAATTTGTTTTGCTCCTGGGCGTGTTTTATTTGCTTTTGTTTGCATGTTGCTCTTTTGGTTGACTTCTTTTTACTAGATAGTTTCTTCAGTTGTTTAGGAGTCTAGTGGTCCACTTCAGGAAACTCAGTTTTGCAGAAATTCTTCTCAGCCCCAAGGAGTTTACAATCAACAAATCTGTGTGTGTGTGTGTGTTTCCCTTGCCTATTGTCTCTCTTTCCCTCTATGTCTATCTTGTCTCTCTCTCTTTCTCTTCTGGAGGTGGGGGAGGTCAAAAACACAGCATGCGGATGCCCTGGGAGGCCTGTGTGCGCCCCGTTTTGGCCAGCAGAGTGCTACTGGAGGCAGGCCAGGCCAAAAATGGTAGCACTCTGCAGGCCAAAAACGGTGCACAGAGGCCTCCTGGGGCATCCATGTGCCCAGTTTTTTATTCCCCTGCCTCCAGAAGCACTCTGCAGGCCAAAAACAGGCTGGTTTTTGGCCTCGGGGGGCATCCACATGGGAGGGAAATTTTTAGAGTTTAGCTTTGACTGGTGGGTCAAAAAACATCAGAATTGCAGGATATCTCTCTAGTGTAGGCAAAACTATCTCAGCATAATAATCACATTATGTGTGCTAAATGGGTGGCAAAGACCATCTGCTCCTAGCCACCATCCCTGCCCCTCAGCTAAAATTAGGACCACCACCTGCAGCATACCACATTAGCTTACTACATTTGAAAATATAGTTAACATAGAATTATTCTTCTTGTTCCATATTCATCATCAGATTTTGGTGCTCATGTTGGTGATCTTATTTTTATCAACAGCTGCATGAAAAAGTGCTGTTGAGTTTTGTCCAAACCAGTCCCTTAGATTTTGAAGCCATGATATTCTTCTCCTGCCTGGACCTCGTTTGCCTTCAATCTTTCCCTGGAGGATTAAGTGAAGGATACTGTATTTTTCTGGGTGTCACATCACATGTCCAAAATATTCTAACTTTTGCTTTTTTATGGTTTTGATGATTTCCTTTGGCTTTCCCAGATGGCTTACCACCAGGGGTGGGTTTTACTTACCTTTACTACTGGTTTGCAATGGGGCCGCGTGCACGCGCTCACTCAGCACACACTCGCTTTGCGCACACAGAAGCTTCTGAGCATGCGCAGAAGCATTTTCAAGATGTCAGGGTCAGTGGGCAGGGCCTCCCACCGGTTTTACTACCGGTTCTATAGAACTGGTGTGAACCAGGGGCAACCCAACACTGCTTACCACCTCCTGATTTCTGATTTTGTCAACCCAACTTATACGTAACAGCTGTATAGAATTGAGGAAATGTTTTGAGACTGAAATTGTAAAATGTGTAATGTAACACTAGAGGGCACTGTGAATTGGATTGTACACAAACTGCATTTGGAAGGAGAAAATAACAGTCATGACCAGTGTGTTTAAAACTTTGTAATTTTAAAATGTGTAGACTCCAACTCCCAGAATCCCTCAGCCAGCGTACCAGCAGAGGAATTCTGGGTGTTGAAGTCCATTCATCATAAAAGTTTAAAAAACAATGGTCAAAACTAAAAACAGATGGCCCTTCATTGACAATTTAATCAAGAACTACTTAAGTACTGATGAGCCCACAGTGGAATAGACCCTGTTCAGCTGCTCTATACACAGTGGGCTTCAATCTTTCTCCATCCTACTATATGAAACCTTGTTTGTCAGGGATCTCATATCTTACCCAATATCAAAAATTACACCAAGCCCACATGAGGAAAGTTGACCTACAGGTGCTAGATTTGAGCTGTCATTTAGCAACAATGAGTAAACTATGACCCCAAGATTATTTGTCATCTCCAAATCTCAGTATTCCTATTGTTCTGGCAATTCCTGGCATTTCTCTAGTTATTCCAGTAAGAATTTAAGGTATAATTCTCTCCATTTTGAGATGAGAAATTCATGAAAATTGAACTGTAATTCCTAAAAGGCTAAACAATACTTTAAAAGAGGTAACTACAAAGAGAAAAATAATGAGAAAGTAACCACACTTCCGTCATGCCTATCAGCCCTTTTCTATTTACATCTTCATCTATTTACATCTTCATCTACCCAAAATGTTTACTTCAGCTTCTGCCAGTTTAAAGGTTGCCTCAATTAATTTCATGAAATAATAATGAGATTGAATTTACCAGTTGGATTCAGTAGGATAATGTGCACGCAAGAGAAATGAAAAGAGTAGCAGATTAAGAGTTTATCAAATCCGGAATATAAGGAGACCAGTGAATGAGCAGATGTTTCCTGAAAGCTCCTTAAGAAGGTAGAAAACTTTTATCTGTTCCTACAATTATAGCACAGGTATATGCACTTCCATACCTGCTGGGAACATCAAAGATGCATTTACCCATGTAATATTCATTGACAAATCCTCCATGAATTTGTTAAAATACAGCAAAAATTAGGGCTACTACATCTGTTATGCAAAATGCAAATGACCAGTAGATGGCAGCAAAATAGAATATTGTTCATATATTTGCTGGTAGTACAGTAATCCTTAATTTATGACCAATCACTTAGCAATCATTCAAGATTATGACAGCTGTGGTCATGATTGCATTTTGAGTGCTTAGCAACCTGTCCACTTTATTTTATTTATTTATTTTATTAGTTCCATTTATATGCCGCCTTTCTCTGAAGACTCAAGGCGGCTTACAATGCATTTTAAAACCATCATAAAAACATTTAAAAATTAAAAACATTAAAACCCATTCACACCATTCATAGCCAGATCTCACAAGCTCACAACAGCAAGATCAACAGCCCCAGGCTTGCTGGAAAAGCCAGGTCTTCACCACTTTTCAGAAGGCCACTAGGGTGGGGGTGGTCCGGACCGCAGGAAGTAACTGGTTC